>CM077156.1:5220403-5415939 GCA_039583875.1 Platanthera guangdongensis
ACGATCGGCCTGAATCTTCATACGATCCTGTGCTGCTCGAAGGTTCTCCCGTAGGGTGATGAGAGTCCGATCACGATCACGGAGCGCCCGATCAACTGCTGCCACGTCCGTACTCCCTGGCTCATAACTGCTCAAGGTAGGAGGTGGACGCCCCATAGACGCCTCAACGGCGTGAGTTTACTGGCCGAGTGATAAGAAGTGTTGAACAGTACTCCGCCCAATGGAGCCAACTAGTCCAGTCCGCGGCTCATCCATGACAAAACAGCGAAGGTAAGTCTCGACGCCCCGATTTAAGACCTCGGTCTGGCCGTCAGTCTGGGGATGATGAGCCGTGCTGAAACGTAAGGAATCCCTGCAAGCGAAGATAGCTCTGTCCAAAATCGGCCTACGAAGGTCGGATCACGGTCGGAAATGATCGCGCGGGGAACACCATGCAAACGAACAACCTCCCGCACAAATAAGGTCGCAACAGACTCCGCTGTGTAGGGATGGATGGCTCAGGCAAGGAAGTGCCCATACTTGGACAACTTGTCCACCACTACCAAGATCACTGTTTTCCCCTGCGACTTAGGTAGCCCATCGATGAAGTCCATAGAAACCGTGTCCCAGATCTGATGTGGATTTCCAAGGGAGTGAGGAGGCCGGCCGAGAAGTAGTCTCATATTTTTGTCGTTGGCACACCTCACACGTCTGTACGAACTCCTGAATGTCGCGGCGCATGCCCTTCCAAAACACGTTGGCCCAACCCGCTGAAGGGTGCGAAGAACGCCGGCGTGGCCTCCTGTCGGCGACGAGTGAAACTCATGCATCATCACCGTGCGCCAAGCAGAATGAGCAGGAATGACCACCCCGCCCGTGATAGAAGAGTCGGTCATTCTGTAAATGGTAGCCTGGAGCTGTCGCATGACCTTGCTGCAAGTCCTCCACAATAGCCCGTAACTCGGGGTCGCGCTGCACCGCGTCTTGAATTTCATCCATCGACTCCAACTGCGGCCCGGAAATGTGTGCCAAACCCCCTTCGGGTAAGCGAGAGAGGGCGTCAGCCACCCGATTATCCTTCCCCGGTCGATATTCGATCGCATAATCATAGCCCAACACTTGGTGACCCACTTTTGTTGCAGGGGGGAAGAGATCCTTTGCTCCAAGAAATGCTTCAAACTCTGGTGATCGGTCCGGATCGTAAAATGACGCCCAAGTAGGTAGGGCCGCCAGAGAGCCACCGCATGAATCACCGCTAGCATCTCCTTTTCATACACTGAGAGACCCAGAGTCCGGGGAGCCAAAGCCTTACTGTAAAAGGCGATCGGCCGCCCCTCCTGCATCAAAACCGCCCCCACACCCACACCAGAAGCATCTGTCTCGACCACGAACCGTTTGGTAAAGTCCGGGAGTGCCAACACCGGAGTCGTCGTCATAGCTCGCTTGAGCGCCTGGAAGGCGGTCTCGGCCTCAGCGTGCCACTCAAAAGCATCCTTCTGTAGCAGCTGGGTAAGTGGCCGAGCAATCTTCCCGTAGTCCCGTACAAAGCGTCGGTAGTACCCAGTGAGGCCTAAGAACCCCCGCAGTGCCCGAATGGTCAACGGTCGGGGCCACGACAGCATATTCTCGATCTTCCGTGGGTCTGCCTCACCCCCTTCAACAGAAACTAAGATGCCCCAAATATTCCACCTCAGGTGTCCGAAAGAACACATTAGATACGCTTAGCAGATAGCTGGTGTTGACTCGCAAGAGCATAGGGCCGAGAAGACAATGTAGCCACATGAGTAGAGATCCGCCCACGAGCGACTGTAAATCAGGATGTCGTCCGAAAAAAATCAGGAGTAAGCGTCGCAGGAAAGAGGAAGGGGCAAATCTCATGTCATATTGGCCTGAAAGGTAGACGGCCCCCCAGTCAATCCATTGGCCATCACTAAGAACTCATAGTGACCGTCATGAGTTCTGAAGGCAGTCTTATGCACATCCTCCTCTTTCATCAGGATCTGATAGTAGCCGGACCGCAGATCCAGCTTGGTGAACAGGGTCGCCCCATGCAACTCATCCAAGAGCTCCTCGATCACGGGAATCGGAAACTTGTCCTTCACAGTTACACTGTTCAAGCCCGGTAGCCACGCAAAATCGCCATGATCCGTCTTTCTTCTTAACCAAAGAATCGGTGCGGAAAAAGAACTGGTACTAGCCGTATGATACCTGCATCAAGCATTTCTTTCACACTGCGTTCAATCTCGGCCTTCTGGATGTAGGATACCTGTACGGGCGGATGTTGGGCGGTTCCGCCCCAGTCTGTAACACAATCTGATGATCACGGAAACGTGACGGTGGAAGGGTGTGCTCGGCTCCTGGAAGATGTCATCAACTCCCTCTACAAGCGGCCGCAACTGATCTGGCACCTGTGTTAATCCCTCCTCGTCCGACCGCACCCCCAGCAGGATGGCCATCAAGCTACTAGACTCCTCCAGCTGCTGCAAACTGCGAAGGGAAATCTCCTTAACTGGAGACGATCTGAGCCCCGTCAAACAGAACTGTCGTCCGCCCTGCATGAATTCCATCGTCATCTGATCCCAATCAAAAGTAACCCGCCTCAGCTGCTGTAACCACTGTACTCCCAAAACCATGTCTGAGCCTCGGATTGGTAAGAGGTAGACGTCCGTGCACCCCACATATTCCTGCATCCGAAGCTCTACTGCCTTCAACATCCCTTGGCACTGTAACTTGCTGCCGTCTGCAACCATGACCTGAAAGGCTGCACCCGTGTCGATCTGTTGCCCCACCTTCCTTGCTACATCAGGAGGATAAAGTTGTGGGTGCTCCCACTGTCGACCAAAATCGTCACCCTCTCACGCCGAACCCGTCCAACCATCGCATCGTAAGCGGGGGGGGGGGGGGGGGGGGGATTGCATCCCTCCATGGCATGTATGGAAACGCCCAATTCCGCCGGGTCTAGGTCTCCCCCAGACTCCACCTCCTCTGGTAATACGTCCTCCTCGAGCTGCTCCTCCTGCTGCAACATGAAAACCTGGACCTTCTGGCACTTGTGACCGGGGACGAACTTCTCATCACAATTAAAGCATAAACCTTCTCCTTCCGAGCCGCCAACTCGCTCCAAGACAACCGAGTCACCGTTGGCTTGGTACCCGTGGAGGGCTCCCGTCGTGCTGCCATCGTCGGCCCAAAGCTGGTCTACTCGTGTTACGTGCCCGTTGCCTGTTGAACCTCTCCTCCTGATACTGCCAACGTAAGGCATGGTTCAAGGAAACGGGCATGAGTGCCTGAACCTCATCCCGAATATGCTCCTTAAGACCGGATATAAAACAGCTGTAAAGCGTCCTCTCTGGCCACTGAACCCGATTCGCCAACTTCTCGAACTCGGTCCGATACTCCATAACCGACCCCTTCTGACGAAGCTTCTGAAGGAGTGCTCAAAGTTCTCATACTCCAGTGGCCCCAAACGGGCCGTAAATCCCTCCACGAACTCCCCCCAAGGCACGTACTCCCGTCCCCGCAAGAACCACTGTGTCCATTGGAAGGCATCATCCTTCAGATGGAAGGACGCTAGCTGCACCACTGGCCTTCAGGCACCTCCTGGTACTGGAAGAATAATTCGGCCTTGTGAATCCATTTCAGGGCGTCGCCGCCCTCGAACTCTGGAAAGTACATACGCGTTAACCCGGGGGTCAGCCGTTGTGCTCCTGGACCTCCGTCCCTCCTTGCGTGCTCCCCATGCTCAAAACCCCCGTACCCGTGCGGCTGTCCCGCTCCCAAGGCGGAGGCTGCGGGTGCTGCGGCTGGCCGCCCCACCCTGGGCCAAATCCGACCCCTCCTGGTGGCCCAAACCCGCGTGGAGGAGGAAGGAGCCCCCCCCCCTTGCTGTCCCACCATCGGGTGGCCGCCGGAGCCCCAAAAGCTCCTCCCCGCCTCGGCGCCACTCTTCCGGGGCCGATCCCAGTCCGCCGAAGCCTGCTGCAGGGAATCCGGGCGGAAACAGCCCCGCCGGACCCCCGTAACCCGCTCCCGAAGCCGCAGGAGCCCCGTATCCCGCCGATCCGTGCCGCCGACCCCTCCGTTGCCACGCCGCGCCGGGCCGGAGCCCCTCCCGCAGGCCGCACGCCCCCGACGCCTTCGCAGCCCGCGCAGAGACGGAGCCGGCTGGATCGGCTCCCGATCCGGCCGAATCCTCGTTGGTCGGGCCCTTCCCCTTCAGTAGGGTCTTCAACTCCTCCAAACGAGTCTCCAGACGCACTTCCAACGCCCCATGGAATCGGTGAGGCCAACAACATCTCCTCTAGGGTTTCAATTCGCGAGGATTCCTCTTGATTGCGAGTATTCACCATTGCCGCGAGAATCGACTCCTCTGATACCAATTGTTATGCCCTAACTAGGAGAGGAACTAAGAGAAGATGTAGAGGAAGCTAGAGAAAGAGATTAGGGTTAGGTTGAGAGAAGAGGAAGTACCTGAATATATTCTTGCATACCATCCAAAGAGAGGGGTCCGGATATTTATACCCCGGACCCAAGACCGGGCCGTCCAAGGGGCCGGCCGGCCCAATGGGCTGAACCCGGCGTGGTTCAGCCCCCCCCCCCCCCCCCCGAGCCATATATTTAAGAAGAGGGGGCTGAAACCATTGGTTCAGCCCCAATAACGCCACATCAGTGCCGCGCCGCTTGTAATGTTGTCCAAACAACCGAGCCTATCCGGGGGCGTAACATCTCCCAATAGAAATTCTTCCTCCTCACACTATGTAAAAGGGGTCATCAGTACAGAGAATAGAACATTCTTTTGGGTTAGTTTTGTAAGCGGTAGTGCAATCGCTGAAAAACCGTTTACAAATTTTCTGTAATAGTTTGCTAATCCGGGAAAGCTCCGAATTTCTGTGACTGTAGTCGTTCTTGGCCAATTTATAATTGCCTCTACTTTTGCTGGATCTACAGATAATCCATGTTTTGTAATCACATGACCCAAGAAAGAAACTTCGTTCAACCAGAAATCACATTTGGAAAACTTTGCATATAAGACATGACTTTTCAATGTCTGCAACAGTCTTTAAGTGTTGTGCATGTTCATCCTTATTTGTTGAATATATTAGAATGTCATCGATAAATACGATAACAAACTTGTCCAGGAATTCCTTGAATACCTGGTTCATTAAGTCCATGAAAACAGTTGGCGCGTTTGTCAATTCAAACGACATGACTATGAACTCAAAGTGTCTGTATCTTGTGCTAAAGGCAGTCTTGTAAATATCGTCTTCCTTTATTCGCATCTGATGGTATCTCGATCTTAAGTCAATCTTGGAGAAAGAAGACTTTTGCATTACTTAATTGATCGAATAGATCGTCAATGTGAGGTAGAGGGTACTGGTTTCGAATTTTCAACTTATTCAGTTCTCAATAGTCGACACATAATCGAAACGAACCATCTTTCTTTTTAACGAAAAGCACCGGAGCTCTCCATGGTGAAGTGCTTGGTCGGATAAAAGCTTTATCAAGTAATTCCTACAATTGACATTTCAGCTCTGCCAATTCTTTAGAAGCCATACGATATGGTGTCTTTGCTACTGGTTTAGCTCCTTCCACCAAATCGATAGTGAATTCCACATCCCTGGATGAGGGGAGCCCGGGTAATTCTTCAGAAAATACTTCAAGAAAAATCACATACTATGGGAACTGCAGTCGGTTCACACGCCACTACCTTAGTTCCCTTAATCATTACCAAAGTTGCTTCGCAGCCTTTCCTTAGTTTCTTTATTGTCTTTAATGAAGATATCATAATTTTTCAACTTCATTCAATCCCTTAAAAGTACACTGTGTATCGTCCAGCTTAAGTGTAATTTTTTTTTGTTTACAGTTGATGATGGCTTCACGTTTTGATAACCAATCCATCCCTAAAATGATGTCAAATCCGGATAGGGGTAGAACCGCAACATCTGCTTCTACTGGGTTAGTATCAATTGTTAGCCACACTGTACATCGAAGTTTTGTAGTCATTTTGGTATTATTGGACATTTTAACTCTCAATTCTTCAAGCGAGATATAAGTTTCAACCTTAATTGTTTAATTGCTCTTGTAGATATGAATGATTATCTAGCCCCTGTATCGAATAATACCTTTAGAAGGTGATTGTGTACATAGATCATACCTGTAATTACTGTATCATCGGCTTTAGCCCCTTTGCTGGTTCATATTGAAGACTCTAGGCTGCACCTGTCTGTCTTCTCTAGTTCCCACCACAGATCCAGATGTTTTGATCTGTTTACCTTTATCAACTCTACCAACTGAGCTGGTATCAAGGTAATGCAATGTTGGTGCCTGACTAGGACCACCTCTTTCAGGTACTGTCTTCCACAACGGGCAATCTTGGTGACGATGTCCAGGCTTCTGACATTTAAACAAACTCCAGTTCCCTTCAAACATTCGCCAAAGTGATTTTTCCCACATTTTGGACATAAGGGCTTCATTGTGTTACTGCTAGCTCCGCTTTCACTTCGAGTTTGGGCTGAAAGACCTCCTTTTTCCTATTCCAGTTTGAACTTGTACTCTTTCGCAAGGAATCTATACTCTGTCCCTCTGGAAACCTCTTCTTCTGAAACTCCATTCGCCTTTACGAAGTCTCCACATCCATCTCAATTAACTTAGCAGTCTCCACCAGTTCATTGTAATTCTTGATCCTCTGCGAGATTAGATGTACACGCACATCTTCTCGTAGACCCAGTTGAAATCGAAAACAATGATCGCTTTCCTTGGCGACCATATATCCTGCATCATAAGCTAGTTGTGTGAACTTAGCTTCATATTGAAGGACTGTACGATTTCCTTGCATCAATCGAAGGAATTTTTCCTGCAGCATTTGCTTCTCAGACGGAGGGACAAACCAGTTAACAAATTCTTTCAGGAATTCGGCCTGGGGAATCTCCGAGTTTTTACGCCCAACAAATTTTCCTTGCCTCATGTTGTCCCACCACCGATCAGCCTCTCCTTCCAGCAGGAAGATGACTAAATCGATTTTTTGATCGTCGGGGCACTTCATAGCATTGAAGATTAATTTGATCCTCTTTATCCAGCTTTCGGTCTCCATTGGCGATAACCCACCTCGAAATAAGGGCGGTCTCATTTCGAGAAATTGCTTCACATAGGGATCACTTGACGTTGGTGGTTATGATGTGACAACGGCACTATTGCCCTACGAATGGCTTCTGCCAATGCTTGCATGATTTCCGATAGAGGAGGATTTGATCTCTCTCTATGTCGTTCTTCGGTCATACGACTTTGTTCCTCTTCAAGTTCGTCTCTTTCCCTTCTACTCAAATATGTGCGGAAAGGTTCCTGAAACAGGAAGATTGACATTATTATGTATTTGTTTTGTCCTATGTACTCTTGTCTCAGTGAATGATCAAATAACCCAAACCTCCCTCTGATACCATTTAATTGTAACGGCCCTACATTATAGGCACCACCACAATTTTCATTTCATTTATCTATTTCAAAGAGTTGTCAGAGAATTTAACATTCAGCATTTATAAGTACATAAGAAAAGTGCAGAAAAGTAAAACATTTTATTTATATCACAAGCTCATATAGTACATCTGATCATCAAAAAATAACCCAGCATATACATACAAAAGTGAGTATCTTACATATGTACTCGAACAGTAAAGCATGTAAACAAGTATGAGTAGAGCAACAGATCAAAACTATAGTACTATACTACATATCATGAAACACTATGAACTACATGAAGCAGAACTGGAACTCATCATGCAGGCAATCTGGGTCACGGCAGACGGCTTTGTGGGCTTCTAGAACTCCAAAGACAGCGGTGATGACCTCGACCCAGATTTTGTACATCTTCTCGCGTTGAGTAGGGGGTGAGTAGATGTGCCGGGAGTAGCTTCCTCATTGACTTGTTTAGTTACATTTTCTATTAGTCAAAGACTAAATGAATTCTCCTTGTTCCCTTTTTACTATGATGTCTTATTTACATTTTACGGACTTCATAGTTTATTTTCTTGAATACGTTCTCTCTCGTTATATCATATTATTCGTTTTCATCATATTCTTATTGTTGACATTTTTCTTCTTTTGCTCATCTTTTGCTCATCCTTTTCATATATATATATATATATATATATATATATATATATATATATATATATAATATATATATATATATCTTTTCATGTGGGGTTGGACTTTCTTAGCCTTATCTTTTATACTTTCTTGTTGTTATCGGGCAGTGTTAAGGGAATATTAACATTTCGTATCATTTATATAGCGCGTTTGCGTGCCTTTTCATATTCGCACACATTTCTCAACGTACCTTTTCATATTCGCACGTTAACTTTCGTTACATTATCATTGGGAGGACATTCACCCCACCTCCACTGTTGGTTGACCCTTAACTTAGCCCATTTCATTACTTTATTACTTTACTTCTTCCTTTACTTCATTTACTTCATTTAATATATGGTATGTTTACTTTCAATTGCTCTTTTCATAAAGCATAAACATAAAACATAATCATGAAGAATAATCATGAAATTAAGCAATTACAAAAGGGTGAGAACTCACCGTAGCTTTTCCTTTCCCTTTATCGCTCCTATTTTCGTCATTACGCCTTCCGCTTTCGTGGGACGCCATTTCCTATAATATAGCATCCTTAACCATATTAAAACCGTTAACTTTGTGTCTCTAATTAGGTCAAACATCATGTCATAATCCTTTTTGAGTGTTCTACTCGACCTAATTAGGTCAAAGACCTATTTAAAAACTTAGGTTTTTGCTACCCTAGGTTACCTTAGTGAGCTTTCACTATTTTTAGTGAAAGGGGCAGCATAATAACCAGTTGCCTTTCATGCTAAGGACCCTTAGGGTTTCTCCTTTGTTCAACCCTAAAAGTAAAATCGCCATAACCTTAGCTAGGGTTTTATCAAAATCCCTTGGAAATCATGGATTTAGGTTTAAAATCCATTTCAGAAACTTTTCCATGCAAAACAAACAAAATATTTCGGACCCTAAACCCTAGGGTTTATACTAGTTTCAATCCGTGAAAAATCTTTGAAAAGGAAACAAGAGTACTAGAGAGGAAGATATTACCTTTCAATCGGAGGAAAAATCGGAAGAAACCGAGAAAGATTGAGCTCTCGATGAAGATCGGCGGATTTTGGCTGTACGTCGGCTTCTCACTGTCGCCCGACTTCTGTGCGGGATCGAGAGAGGAATGAAATGAACCGTGACCTTTCTTTCTCTATTTTATCGGGCACCGCCTACTATACGCACGACACGCGCATCTAACTGACCGGGATTAGCCGGTTCTAGCTCATTTCAACCGGTTCACCTCTTTTTTAAACCCACGAGCCTTTTATTAGCACACCATTATACACTATTGAAACATTATAATCAAATGTTGTAATATTATCATACCTTTAGTGGCGTTAGTGGCGTCACATTTAAACCCTCTACCTACAACTAATGGGTGTTTGGTTGGTTGCACAAGTTCTAACATTTATCATGTAAATGTTTTCTCTGGTAGCAAAGCTCACTTTTATTATTGCGATTACTGTGCCCGATACTTCTTTTCAGTGGTATCTCCATAATTTGGATGTTAAAAATATTTTGTAAGTTATGGTGATCATCTTTTGATATACGATCTATGTTTGAATATTGTGATTCTTGTCGAAAACTTAGTCTTTGGCCTGCTCTAGTAGTAAAGCTGAATATTGATCTCTCATTCATGGAGCACACGAGATTTTATTGCTTAAATTTTTGTTATGGTCTCACACGACCAGTTATCCATTATCAGTTATTTGTGCATATTGTCATTTAACATTGTTATTTGTCTATGTTAGATGGCAAAGTTATGGGTCAGTATTATGCATCTTCATTTTGAGTAGTCATTCATTGGTTTTTTAAAAAATATTTTGGGTGGTTTTACGTTGGACTTATTTATAGTCCATGTTATTGTGTAGTGTTATATGTAAACTCCATTGGGTCATAAAGAAGAAAGCAATGAATGAATCTTTATTTCTCTATTAGTTTCTCTCTCTCTTAGTTCTCTCTTCTCTTCTTCCTCTCCTCTACTAGGGTTAAGGTTGAGCAAGACTCCCCTTTCTTCTCCTTCGCCCCCTTCGAGTGAGCTCCACCATCCATAACAAACTTGCTATCGGAGCTCAACATTCCTTCATCTTCAACACGCTCGACGACAAAGATTTATGATCCTATCCTTGCCCTTTCTTTGGATCAAAAATTTTGCCTCGTTTCTCTGGTTCGAAGACGCTTGTAAGCCCAATCCTCATCTTCCACATTAGGCCACATACTGTGCGACAAATCCAACTTTGATCTCATTCCGACTGCTCCAAGTTGACAAATGCAGCATAACCCTCACCATTGTCAAGTGTCGTTCAACATTGTCGAATCTCACTGAGTCTTCGTCGATCTGCTGCATCATCTCCACAATTAGCACGTTTTACAATGATCTCCTTGGCATTGATCTCTACTTCCATCCCAGCTCACGAACAGCCAGATTGTCTCGCCCCGAGCTCGCATCCCTTCCAGTTGGCGCTCTTTCAATCCAGCAACTTAGTCTGTGTGTCCAATCATGTCTAGCCACAGCTTCGAGCAGGATACCTTCCATCTTTTTGCACCGTCGTCCTTCCTTCTCCAGCCCACAATCGCTTTTGTCTCCTTTTCAGTTTTAAGCTGAACGCATTCTCCAACCTAATTGAGAATCCCATTGAGCACAACACCTCCAAACACAGGAGTAACATCCCGCCCGACACCCTACTTGAATAGTTTTCAATTATTAATTAATTGATTAAGATATTGATTAATTATTGATTCCCCCCTCAGGTGAGCAGGACTCCCTTGCATCCCTAATGTCTTCGCCATCTTCGGCCCCCCATCTTGTGAATCTTCAACATGCAAATAAGCACATAACCATCTCTTATCACTGGTTTAGGCTTTACTGTGGCTTTATCATTGCCACTTTCCTGTGACAATCACACCGCTATTTAGATGCCTGATAATTTTATCTTTGATAAGAGAACAAAACATATTGAAATGAAAATTCACTTTGTTTGTGAGAAGGCTTGGGTTGTTTCTCTAATTGTACACTTTTTTGTTTCATATGCACACCAACTCATCGTTCTCCTCATCATACCATTGGGCCTACCACGATGCCATAACTCTTTAACTGACTTGGTATTTGTGATGTTTACTCTCCATGTGAAGTTGACATTACATGAGACATTTAATGTTAGCTTTAGGGGTAGTTGGACTGCATTTGTTATTCAAAGATTTATTTTGTTTGTATTCTTATTCTTTTTTATGTTTCTATTCCATTGGAGCATTATTGTAATTTTTGGTTGTTTCCCTTTATAAAAGATATGTGGTGCAATTAAACATATACACGTATTTTACTTGAGTTTTCGAGAGCTCTTTAGTCATTCTATAACAATGTTGTTCATAGGTTTAATTACCCTCTTTAGATTTCTGTAGCAAAATATATCTGGGCCATAAACTAATTAAGATGTTTTTGTCCATGGTAGAAAATTTGGTTGAACCTCTAAACCAAACTTGCAATGAAACAGCTGCTGAGCTCAATGGAACAAACACCAGCCCCATCCAGCTATTTTAGACAGCGGAAGATATTTCTGAGAATATTTCTACCAAGTGAAAAGCATCTGGGGTATGGTTTATCTGCACTGTTGTTCTTTTATGAGTACTTCTGGATGAAAATGAACTATACTCATGCATGATGTACTTCTAGATGAAAATGAACTATACTCGTGCATTTGTGATATAGCCGATGCTAGAAAATACTGATAATACGTATATCGATTACAATTGATCAAGCGAGCTACGAGAACTATCTGTATTATTTTCTGACATTGTGATACAGTTACAATAGTCAAAAGGGTTAACGTTAACAAACAAGCAAACACAATAACATATCAAAATGAAAATAAGACACTAATAATTTTTCGTTGATGGACATAAAGCACATAAAATACCAAAGACATAAAACACATAAATACAGATAAGATACACTACACATACATGTCATAAGAACAACTTAACATATGTTCACGAACATAAAGCACATTAAGTAGCAATGTGCATGTTCACATATATAGAAAGAAGTCATCATTCAAGTACATAAACAAATAATGTAGTAAAATATATTAGGGGATATATGTAATGCTCCTATCTAGCTGGGTAACATTTCAAAAACCTGTCTCCCCTGTAAGATTGCAAATTACATGTTGAACCCCCTCATCTTTTTAAATTTCAAAAACCTCCCTGTGAGTTTGCTTTTCATAACATGAACGTGTCATGGGTCTCCACTGTCCGTTGTTGATTAGGTTATACATATTTTATTACGAGTCTTTAAGTATATTATTTTGAGTTGTATGTGTCGAGTCATTGTTATCGAGTCGAGTCATTTTTAATTTTGTCTCGAGTAGAGCCATTGTTATACAGTCGAGTAATCGTGAGTCAACTGGAGCTCCCATGAGTATTATCGTGCATGCATGTTATGAATAGTAAACTTATCGGTGAAATTTTTGTAATTTCAAAAGATATGGGTGCAACCTGTAATTATACTAACTCTCATGGGTTGTTTGGGTAATTAATACCAAAATAAATTTATTCTCGTGATCAAAAGATAAGATATAGATGTTAAGACTCTGTTTGGCATACCTTTGGGGATGCGATGAGACATACGCAGAATTATGTTTCTCTATGCGAGGGGGTTGCGTGCTAGTGCTCTACACTTGTGGAAAAGGCGTGTAGATTGCAGAACATTGCTTTGACGCCTTTTACGGAAGTTTGCAGAGCATTGAGACCACGCCGTAGGGCGGAATGCTTCCTCTCCTTTCCCGAAAATTGCTTTAAAGTAAGCCTAATGTAGGGATGGTACTTTTATCATTTTTGCTCAATTAATGGGTTTGTAAATGAATGGACCATCATGAAAGATTCTTAGACTGGACAAAATGGAAGATTTTAAAAACAATGCGAGCCTACATATAGAAATCGGTAAGGGTGGGAGGAGTCGAGTCGTCGCTATTTTGAGTGTGTAAGGGTGGAGCCCGTGCATGCACGGTTTCTAGCTTCCACAAATGAGTGGAGTTTGTTCACAATCAAGAGCAATTGTGCACAAACGTAGCCCTATGTATGACTGCTAGTATACACACGTGTGTACGTATGTATCTATATGTAAGAATGTGTGTTGTGTGTGTGTCTATATATATACAAATCGGTCTCAAACATTCATAACTTGTTTGAAATGGGTCTCAAATTTGCACTCCGAAAAATATTAACAAAATACACCTACGTCGCGGCGCTAACTAGACGGTAGAGTAGATTAGAAATTTTACCTTTTTGGTTTAATGTTCTATTTCCTTCTCTTGTCTGCATATCTCCGCTGCGGGCGAAAGATGTGTTGGTGAGAGGTGGAGATAAATACTTTCATATTTTTTTAAATTTACTCGTCTGTCCAGTAAATGCCACATGCATGTGCTTATTTTGTTAAT
Source organism: Platanthera guangdongensis (assembly GCA_039583875.1). Classification (NCBI taxonomy): domain Eukaryota; kingdom Viridiplantae; phylum Streptophyta; class Magnoliopsida; order Asparagales; family Orchidaceae; genus Platanthera; species Platanthera guangdongensis. Next base: position 5,233,927 of record CM077156.1, read on the forward strand.
ATTTTTTGGCAAAATTATCAAATTAGTCCTTAAACTTTGGGACCTTTTTCAAATCAATCCCTAAACTTTCAAATGATTCAAATAAATCCCTAAACTATTAAAACCAGTTCAAAGTAATCTCAAATTGGTCCCGATGAGGGTAGGCTCCTTGTACTAGTTTTAATAGTTTATGGACCTATTTGAATCATTTGAAAGTTTAGGGACTGATTTGAAAAAGTTCCCAAAGTTTAGGGACCAATTTGATAATTTTGCCATATTTTTTCTGCCACAATGTAATCGTATTTAAAGATCACTAGGGTCATGAATAGACAATGCAAAAATTAATCAAGATCTCTTCTCCTCTCTCTAGTTTCTTCTTCCTCTCCTCCTTTAGCATTAGGGTTGAGCAAAGTCCTCTCTTCTTATTTCTCATTCATCCCCATTCAGGTGAGCACGGCTCCCTTGTATCTTTGCCTCCATTTGCATCCCCGACGAGACATTGATGCACTGCAGGTTAGCTTGTGACATACTCTTAATAGTGTTAACAAAACTCGATCATCGTGTGAACACACGGAACTCGACCCGCACATAATTCTTTTGCTTTCGAACGTGATGGAAGTTTAAATTGTGAATATATGAAACTCGATTGGGGGGTGCGGTGTAAGGACAACGCGTATCTTAGTATTTCTATCTCATCTACTATGCTAGCATAATTCTGATCGCCGCACTGGAAAAATACACAATAACGAAAAAGGAATTATCAGTTATTTTTGCTTTTGATAAATTATGTTCATAGCTTACCCATTCCAAAGTAAGAGTTTATACTGATCATTCAGCCCTTCGATATTCATTAACAAAAGTTGATACTAAATCCCGTTTGATTCGTAGAAAAGAGACAAAAGAGGATTGGAAAAAATTTCTAGCCGAAAAATTTTCCCGCTAGAAAATGTACACAAACAGAAGCTTACATAACCCGAAATAAATGATTTGTTCGGGATTATTATGTTTTAGAATGTTCGACCACCCTTGTTTTCTTTCGCACCTTCGAGGAAAGGTTTAATCACACCCCGAGAACACACAAAAACTCATTCCGCACTTAATTCTTATGTTTTAGAACATCCGATCACGCCCTTTTATTTTTTGCATTCTTGATGAATGGTTAAGGCTCTGTTTGGCATGGCTTTTTTTGCTTAGGTGAATTTGAACACAAACGCCCCCATCATAGAATGAATGCTTGTTTGACGAGACATTGGTTATGACCTGAAATAGAAACTAGTTTTCGATGAAGTTCCGTAAGTGAGGTCGGCAATTCAAAAACAACTGTTAAACCACCGCGTTCAGGACCACTATGCGGTCGGTGACCGGTTAAAATAAGTCCTCCCAACAGAGCCTAAGTCATCATGAGAACACGCGAAAAACTATCCAAATGTATATCTCATGTTTTTAATTCCCCTATGGAATTGTGGAAAAGTGTGATCTTTGGCTTTCAAGATTGTATGAAATAGTAACTTTTCGCTGTGTTTTCAGGAGCATGCCATGGCGTCTGAGCGAGTTTTGCTTCGAAACTGAAGAGCGAGATCTCGCGGCTGAGTTCTTCAAGCATGAGCTAGTGATGCGTGCGAGAGGCTGTTTGGTTGTGTTATGTTGATCTCGGTGTTATGCGACACGTGTATTATGTGTAAAATTGTGTGTTTTTTTTTGTTTAATGCAAATGTATTTAGAGTGATCAGTTAAAGTTATAACTGCTTTCAAATGAGAAGGTTATGCCCCTATGATTAATTGCTACACAAACATAGATTAATTTTGGTTAGAGCTGATTCTTGTCTGAATATTCAAATGGATGAGAACTTACCTGTTCGAGAAGGCGGCCGGCGAACTCCACCGGGACGAAAATCTGTAGCCCGCGGAGCGTACTTTGTAGTGCATTGTGGGGCCCAGTGCAGTGTATATTGGTACCGCGATCCACACCCTTTTATGCAATAAGAAATAGGGAAGCAAGGTGCACAAAGCATTCCCGCGCAGCGAGGGTCCGGGGAAGGGTCCCACCACAAGGGTGAAATGTAGACAGACTTTGTCCTGCATTTTTGCAAGAGACTGCTTCCATGACTCGAACCCTTGACCTCAAGACCTTACAACAACACCCTTTATGTAATAATTTTGAAAAAATTGGTATAAAAAATCAACTACATGATGATCAATGTCTAATCCGAAATGCCTTACTAAGGGAATAAAAAAAATTGTTCGTTTTTGGCACCGCGTGGGAAGAATTTAGGTCGTTCATCTCGCCTTTTTCTGATTTTAATGCAATGTATTTTATTTAAAATAGCGGCCTGATATTCGAGAACAGGGGTGGACCGTAGAATTGGGCTTTGCACGGCTGAATTTCTTAAGCATGATAAGAGTCGTGCGAGAAACGCTCCCAAATTTCTTTCTAAGAATGCGTTTAACCGTCAACAGTGGCACGGGAAATGAATCGATGTTGTTGTCTCCTCCGCTCCTCAAACTACATTGACCGGCCTTGAATGTCTTCCTCCTTTTTGTGAAGTCGTCGCCCACTGCCCCTCCGTTGATGCACAACGTGTGCGACATGTTCTAATCAATCTGCATTCCATCGGCAGATTGTCGCAACATGTATGCCTCTATCCCAGTCTATGCTTCCGTGAGCTCAAATCAATTATCAAGCCACCGCGCGATTCACGGAGGATTCCTAGAGATTGAGATGACACTTTCCTCTTCTTGCAAAGTGTTCATGATTTTTTAAGGCTCTGTTTGGCATGGCCGTCGTGATCGTACGGTGGTTATGAACCGTCTTTCACAAACATCCGACCTCATTTAGAAACTTCATCCACTTTTATGTTCAGTTGTTTTTTTTCTTGGTGGAGGTCAAAAATGTTAGCATGCCAAATATGCATTCTATGACGGTGGTGTTATTGTCCAAACTTAGCGGAGCAAAAACGTCTTGTCAAACTAAGGCTCCGTTTGGCGTGGCTTATCGTGGCTTATTTGCTCTGGTGAGGTTGGACAAAAATGTCATTGTCATATCAAAATCTTATGCTTCAAACTAGTTTCTTTTTTGATAACGGTGGTAACATTTATCTTACAAAACATACAATTATGTTTTTTGTCCAACCTCATCGGAGCAAATAAGCTGCGATAAGCCGCACCAAATACAGCCTAAGCCTGAATTGCTAAGTAGTAGCCATGCATCCAAATGAGGATTAAACTCAATGTAGTATTAAGTTGTAATTTAACATTTATTACTTTGTGGAAAATGATTAGCCAAAAAAGCTCCTTACTTGGGGAATATTGCATTAGTTATACTAAGATGGCTTGTCTCAATAATGAATTATTTTTGACCTATTTTGTTATGAGCATTTTTTGTAGTAAAATTATTCTAAAATGAATATTTTTTATCATTTTGCATAAAAAATTATAATTTGGAGGGTTTTTTTTACTTTGTATGCTAGAATACAATATGCTCAAGCATATGCGTAGGAAAGAAATTCTAGACATATCTAAGCATACTGTCATGGACATGTCCCCTTGACTTAGTCGCACATGCCCTTAGCTCCTCTTGCCACTTCAATAAAAGTTGTGAAAAATGAGAATAAGAGCACGAGAGCACAAAAGCTAAATAACTCGAGAGAACTTGAAAGTTTTATTCCAACTTGAATGATACATACAAAAGAGAGACTCTTCCCTTTATATAGCCTGAGATTTCTCTCCAAAAGAATGGAATAATCTAGATTCTTACCTTTCTAGAGTATTCTACCATTTTCTATTATTTCCAACAATCTTTTTCTAGAATATTCTCTTGAGAATGCTCAAGAAACTTCTAATTTCTTCAAGGCTCTTTCATGAAATTTGCTTGAATGACTTCCATCTTAGCAAGGCGCTCCTTCATCATTGGGTGTGCATCAAGGCAAGTTTGAGTCATCTCTGTAAGGCTTCAAGTTCTTCAAGGAAATGACTTCCTATAGTTTTGAAGCTACCTTTCACGTTTTCAATTGAATCAGACATCCCATAATTGTATGATCCAAGCGGTTTTCCTCGTCTCTCTTCTTCCTTTCATGTTGACGAACAGCCTCCCTACTACGCTCATCAACAATGATTGTGTTTTTCACCTCATTCATCATTTTTGTACCACATGAACGTCACTGTAATACCAATTGTAACGGACATGTTAACCCCAACACCCCCCCCCCCCAGTGGTGGACCTTATGCCCAAGGCGAATGTCTCGAGAAGGTCACTTCAAGGGAGATGAGCTAGCCCTCACTTCATATGTTAACCCTTACCTTTGTTAGGCTAGTACATCATATTCAAACGTATTATGCAACAAAAGATTAGATAGTTTGATAAGTCAAAGTCGCATTAAAAAAATACATAGATAAGGGTAAACCTAGATGTCATAGTTTGAGTACATCATAAATGAATGAATTCCCACCGACCACTGGAGTCATTGGTTGGATATCAAGCTTGCATGGGTGGTTTGTGAGCCAAGTCGAGATCGTCTCTCTAGCAGCCTGGTGGCTTGTCGGAGCTCGAAAATGTAACTGGCACTTCAAAGCGGAGTTATGGAGCTCACGGGAAGGGAGTGGAGGCGGCATGATGATCAGTTGGAGGACATTGGTCTTGATGCATATGGAAGAAGCATTAGTGGTTTCCCGGGATCATCGGAGGTTAGAAGCTCACTAGAGTTTTGTTTGAGGTCGCTTTGAGTTGTGGTGCATCTGTCATAGGCTTGAAGCTCCTATACATAGTGGAGAGTTGACTCCCTCTCTTAAACCGAGAATGGAGGTTGTTGGAGCCAAAACTTGGCATTAACGAGAGTTCAGACTTAAGGGGGGTAGCTTACACCTACTTCTCCCAAACTCGGACCCCTGACCAGTTGCTAGGAACTAAGAAACTGACCCTGGGTTGCGGCATGGAGGTCCCTCCACACACCCGGAGGATCTCTAGAGTGCTTCCCCTCCTAAGTGAAAAGTTGAGCTGGGCACCTTGGAGGGCGCATGCAGCCAGACCAAAATAACCCAAGGAGAAAGAAGCCAAGAATGAACTGGATCCCCTCCAAAGGCGCTCATAGGGTCTATTTATAGAATTCCAAACCTGGTCTGCAAACAACGTAATTTCGTTGTTCTAGAAATGTTATACGCATTCCAAATTGGTCTGCCAACATCGCAACTCCACTGTTCTGAAAGACTATTTGCAGACCCCCAGGGGCATTCGGGTAATTTTACTTATGAACCCCGCTGGGCGAGTGGCCCGTGAAATCACCTCTTGCCTGAAGAAGCGAATGTTGGGGTGATCCGAGCATTCCCCCACGACCCATAAAGGGCGAGTGCGAGATCCTCATGTCATCTGCCTAATTTGGCGAGAGCCTTTCCGCCAAACCCTATAGTCCTTCTGGTTGCCTGTGCGAAAGTCCTTTCTCTCGACTTAGCAGAAGGCCTTCACTCTCTCTTGGCTAGTGTGGATCTGTCTACCCCACTCGCCTACCTTGACCAGCGGGAACCTGAGGGTCCCTGTCTTCATCGGGAGGTCTCACTCAGCGAATACAGAGTTGTACAGAGGTTGCTTACATGCAACCTAGGATCATCTCCTCCACCAAAGGATAACGTGAACCCTCTGGGTGCAAGGGTTAGGCTTTGCATGGTTTGGGACCTTTGGGTAGTGAAGTGAAAGCTTGAGATTGCTCAGGCTTTGTTTGGTTCAGCGTTTAGCCACCTCCGTTTGGAGAAAATGCCGTCAGACGGCGGGTAAACAAATGGCCGGCGGCGGCGTTTGCTCCGTTTGCACCCACGGTAATGAGAAAATGGTTCTGATTCGCTCCGTTTCGACCCCCACCTCTCCCCCTCTGTTTCCAAAGTATATACCCTTAGTTGGCTTGATTTGACTAGGCCTGCGAGCGGTGCGGTTTGATGTGGTTTGGTACGGTTTGGAGGCAAACCGAAACCGCACCGCAGGGGTGCGGTTTTCGGCCGGCCAAAACCGCACCGCACCAAAACCGTGCGGTGCGGTTTGGTATCGGTTTGTGCGGTGCGGTTTCGGTTTTTTGACAATTTTTTCATCAAACATATTCAATTTTTTGATTTAATTAAGGTAACCTAAAGCAAATTGTCTTATGTTGGTATAGGTGTAGGTAAGTTGTAGTTCTTGACATTAACTGTAGATATTGTAGCAACAAACTGCTGTGCAGTTGAATCCACAAACTATATGATCCAAATATTTGTTTCATATCTTCTTATTTCCAACACTCATTCAAACACAAAATAACAAACACACATACACACTCATTCAAACACAAAAATAACAAACACAAACATAAAAACTCAAGCATACAACATTAGAAACACAAACACATACATATACACACACAATCAAACATACATACAAACTCACAAACACATATATACACTTCACTCACTCATACACAAACACACCCACAAACACAAACATAAACACTCAAACATATAACATTAGAAACCCAAACGGATACATATACACACATACATATAAACACACAAACACATATATACATACACTCACTCATTCACAAAACACACACACAAACACACCTACACATGGATGTCTACGTACACACAATGCCACTATAAAATTCAAAAAACAATCAGAATATGCAAATAAATCAATATGCCATAGCATCCAAGCCCCAATTCCCAAACCAGCAAAATGCTCACCAGTCACCACAGCCCCCAATACCAAAGACTGAAATGAAATAAAAAAATAGGGAATGTGGAAGAAGAATTACCAGATGGTTGCCCTAGCAATGAAGATGATGAGAGTGGAGATAAAACCGATGTAGTTGTGCCGGTAGACTGTAGGGGATTGGAGTAATGGAGTTGGAGTGGTCGCCAGCAAGGAAGATAGTCGGAATAGGAGAAGAAATCGCAACTGCCGGTCTGCCGGAATCAGCGAAATCCCGACTGCCATTTGCCGGTCTGCCGGAATAAGAGAAGAAATCGCTCCTGCGGGGTGTAGAAATCGCCGGAATCAGCGAAATCGACAGACGACTATGCAGTCTGCGGGACTCGGGATCGCCTCTTCGCAGCGGTGCGGCCAGGCGCTAGGGTTTCGCGATTCGCTTTGGCTCTTCCTTTTCTGCGGAGTGCAGACGCAGTGAGTTGGGATTCAGGAATCGGGATAGGCCTTAAGGGTTTGCAAATTGCAAATTGCAATTTTGCCAAAATTATTTTGGCCTTTTGGGTGCTGTCAGTGGAGTGCGGTTTGACGTTTCCCAGTTTGTAATTTGTAAACCTTGCGGTTTGCTGGAATGCAAACAACAAATTGCCACTTTGCCAGTTTGTCACGGTTTAGGAATTAGGTTCTTATTTGATATTTCTTAAGATTTTCAATTTGACTCATGGTGCGGTGCGGTGTGATCGGTTTTTATGATTTACAAGTCAAACCGAACCGCACATGTGCCGGTTTCCAGACCCCCTAAACCGAACCGCACCGCACCCGATCGGTTCGGTTTGAAATGCGGTGCGGTTTGTCGGTTTGATGCGATTTTTGGTTTCCCTGCACACCCCTAGATTTGACCAAATGAGGAAATGTATGGCTGCCCTATCACCTGATGTGGCAGTTGGGTACACTGTCAACTCCTTGGGAGCTGATTTGAGGCTTAGGTGAGCTCAATTGGGCTTGGGCTATTTATTAGTGGGCTTTAAGCCTTTTGTAAAGATCATACGCTTGTTTATTTAATTACTCGTGTCCTTAAATAGCTATGAAATTGTCTCCTAAGGTAAAGTGGGTTTCCAATAACTTTTCATAATTTCTAGAGAGTTGTTCCTATTTTTCACGATTTATTTGATTTTTTTGCAGTTTGATTGATTAATTAAAGACCCAAATACTTGGGTTACTTGATAGGATATATAACCCAAATAAATAATTTTTATTTAATCAAGGCTTCTTTTAATTGAGCGGTGGTGGGAGGAGCCGGCGAATCCAAACGGAGGTCGAACCGGAGGGGGGAGGCGGGGTTGGAAAAGCTCCAATTTAGCGGTATTTTCTCTGTCCGGCGAGTGCAAACGAAGCAAACGCCGTCGACGCCCGTTTGTTTACTCGCAGTATATCGGCGTTTGCTCCAAACGGAAGCAGAGAAATGCCGAACCAAACGAAGCCTAAATCGTCCAAATTATCTTTATAAATGTTTTAAGGGTAGATGGGGTTTCTAGAAGTTCTTTGATAATTATTCAATTGGTTAAACTTATTTAATTAATTAATTTACTTAATGTTAATCAAATAACATGTCATGGCTTGCTTCATTGGTCATCAGGAGACTCATTGGGCTCAATGATGGGTCAAGGGTACCCCATGAATGGTGAAATGATCATTTCAGGTATTTCTAGTGCATCAGGGCCATTAGGGTAGGGTGTGATGTTTGACATATTCAATTGTAATCTTAGATCCAGTGTGGCTCTGATTATCTAAATTAGGTCAATTTGGCCAATTTGGTGGTAGGTGTATTAATTAGGTCTTACTCCTTGCACAGGGGTCTCGGAGGGGTATGAGAGATGTTACACATGTCTCGTTGACCAAGGCTCCGTTTAGGGTGACTTATTTTCACCAATCAGGCTGTTACGGCCGCATGAACCGGATCTAAATTAAGGTCCGGTTCTTGCGGTCGCAACCGCCTGACCGGTGAAAATAAGTCCCCCCCCCCCCAAACGGAGCACAAGTCACGCATAACCTAAGCACATCTTGCAATCACTCACAACTAGCTAAGCCACCATCATTCTAAAAGTAGTTGTGGTGAAAATGCGAAATAGATACCATGAGCTAGAAAGCTCTAGAGAACTTGAAAGCTTTATTCCAACTTAATGCCTACAAATGAGTCTTTCATTTATATAGCCTCATGATGGGTTTTACCTCCAAAGAATGGAATTATCTAAATTCCTACCTCTCTAGAGTGTTACATCACTTTTCACTATTTACAACAACCTTTCTTTTCTAGAATATTCTCGTGAGAACACTCAAGAAACTTCTAGCTTCTTCATGGTACATTGGCACTCTCATGAGTCTTCTTATATTGTTGGATAATAAAGTAAATTATGTCTTCATGTGCGATCTTGCCGAGAGAGTTGATAGCCGACTACAACCGCCCTGTCTTATGAAGATTAATACAATATTTTTATTCTTCTCTCCCCTTATTATATAAAGTTGCATATATATATATATATATATATATATATATATATATATATATATATATATATATATATATATATATATATATATAATTTAATTTATTTATATGAGTGAAAGTGCAGGCAGCGATCCCCGGGTTCCACGCGACAATTCCCCAGTCACAACATTGAACAGGGCATGACGCTCCCGACGATCGCAAACCCACATGTGTTGCGCTCCTCCAGTCACTCGATTTTGTCATGCGCTCAGGGATTTGTGAACTGCAAGAGCGACGTCACCCAGGTCAATGTCGTGATCAAGGTATGGTCGCGACCACGACCATAATAAATAAAGAGTGATGTTACGTGCACATCATTATTGACTATGTGCACACCAAATTCTTAAAATAAACAATACCAATATTTTTCCCAATCCCACCCACAATAAACCTAAGCGCACACCCCGCTCCTCATTTCTCCCGAAACCCAAAACCCTACCATTCGCCCCGAAACCCAAAATCCTACCATTCGCCCCCGCTTCCGCTTCGCTCATCGTTTTCGCCCCACTGATTTCACCGACCGTCGGTCATCAAAGGTGCGTTGTCCTCCGGTCGTCCGTCGGTCGTCTGCGGCTTGGGTTCCATTCCACGAATTGAGTAGTACTCCTCTCCTCCCTCAGCGACGGTGCATCTGCGGCCATCTTAATCCTCATAGAGCTATCCGCCGCTCCATTCTCCGCCGGCGGAAGTCCTGCGACCATTTTCGCCCCTGCCGATCAACCTGCGGATCCCATTTCTACCGTCGCTGCTTTCCTCTTATGCAGATCCCTAGTTGGTAATAGTCAAACGTCATGTGCATATAACAACGCCCTAAATAAATTGTAATTATTATCTATAATAAATAAATAAATATAGGAAAGAAATGTAGGGTCAAGGAGAAGCACCCTATCATCCTCCCCAAATTAGGTCAAGTGAACATGAGCCTCAAATGCTTCAACTTTTTCTCAAAATAAATGGCTCTCAATTAATCTCGCCGAGTTTTTCCGTTCAGATTCCGGGGCGAGCAGATATGCTCGCACGCGAGCACAGAGCTCTCGCATGCTTTGATTTTGCTTTGTTTTTTATCTCGCTCATTGATCTGTCCCCGCGACAACTCCTCTCATCCCGACGGAGATTTCGAAACGGAACCCGGTTGTAATAATCCCCCCCAATTAATCATGGCTACCCCCAAATAAAGCTTTTCTTTTTTTCCTCCTCCCAAATCTCATCTTCATCCCCATTTCACTTGCAATCGGCGGCCATTTTCTCCGATGAACTTCAATTGCCTCCTCTGCGAGCGGGGCGGCGGCAGCCCCGATATCGACGGAGAGCTTCGCCAACCCCACCGGACCTGCTATTGCTGCGGCGTCGATCGCTCCCTCTCCGGCAAACTCTCTCCCCCGCCGTACGCCAATCTGCGGCGGACCAGCTCCGTCGAATCTTGCCGGCGAAACGGCCACGGCAATGCCGCGGCGAGCAGCTTGCCGAACAAGTTCGTCAAGCAGCCTCTGTCGTCGGCGGCGGCGGTGGCCTCCGGCGAGCCCCGGCTTGTGCGGAGCGGCGGCATGCGCCGGGACTGGAGCTTTGAAGATCTGGGGAACCTGCGGAACGCCAGGAAGCGTTGAAAATTAATTTTTTTTATTCATTTTATTAGTTTTTTTTTTTGCTCGGTATTATTTAATAAGCTAATAATAATTAGTAAAAATGATATTAGGGTCTATTTGGCAAGGTGGCGGCCCACATGGCCATGGGGTTAAATTGTCATTCGTTAATGTCCACCTAAGGAATTTCGTCGATTTTTATGTTCAGACGTATGTTATTAGGTGATCTTTAACGAATGACGGTTTAACTCATACGTTTACGACCGCAACCGATGTGTCAAACGGAGCCTTAAGTCTCCGAGATTTCATATTAATGTTAAATTAGTTCTTAAAATTTTAATTGTGTCAAAATAGTTCTTAAACCTTTTATCTGGGGATTTTTTTAGGGTTTGAATTGCACTCAAAATGAAGTCGGATGTTGGCCAAATGAATAATATTGACACAACTTAAAATTTTAAGGACCTAATTAACATTACATTGTAATCTCAGGGGCTGAAATGATTTTTTACCCTAATAATAATACCGGGCGAAAATACTAATATTTATGTATAAAGAAATTATTAGTTTTCGTGCCTAATTATTTATACTGAGAGATAGTGCACGGGGGACTCTCGTGTATGATATGGGTGCATGTTAAAATTGAGCAAATATTTCTTTATGAATTTAATTGCTTGTAATAAAAATTGAGGCATATTGTGTTCTTATACATATTTTCATTTGTGTATTAAAGCATATTTGTATATTTTGTTGATGTTTATAAGATAAATTTACATCATTTGGGGAAAAAAATTAATAGTCAAAGGCTCTAGATGTACAAAATGAGGCCTTTAGCATAACATAAAATGCGCGACTCTGATGATAGTGAGTCAATACTGAGTAAGCATGAAATTGTCGTGGTAAATGCAGCGGTGATAGTTTATGCGTGATCGCAGAAGAATAGTGAGCCAATACTGAGTAAGCATGAAATTGTGATAGTAAATGCAGCGGTGATAGTTTATCTGTGTTTGAAAGTTTTGTGATGCTATTTTGCCCCCAAATTTAATTTATTGGGGCTTTGGGCATTCATGAGTGCTAATGCTTGATAACATTTGGATGATTTTGGTGTCATTTTTGTGCCCAAAATAAGTTTATTTGTGTTTGAAATTCTATGATTCTATTTCTTTGTGCTTTGGCATTCACGAGTGCTAATGTTTGATCAATTTGTAACGACCCAGGCCCGGCTTCACATAAGTGAGACCCAGCGACACCCAACTGGCGTCATCGGGCTGCAGCCCCATGCAACTCCCAATCCCTCTCCGTGCCTATTTCTCGGTCGCAGCGGGTTGTTGAGGCCGGGGATCAAACATGAGACCTCCTTGATAAGAACCTTCAACCCACTCTTCATCACCAATTGAAGCTCTGTTTGGCACGGTGGCGGTCATGGGCAGGTGGGTTAATAAATTGTCATTCGTTAACGCCCATCTAAGGGACTTCATCCACTTTTATGTTCAAATAGATGATGTTTGTTAGGTGATGCATAACGAATGACGGTTTAACCACTGCGTTTACCGTGTCAAACGGAGCCCAAATTTGATGATCTTGGTGGCATTTTTTTCTCCAAAATAATGGGAAGAAAACATTTGTGACTGGCAGCTATTAGAGTACTATCTGTGGGGTGTAAGATTTTTTTCTTTGCATTGCATGAGGTAATTGAACTGCGGAGCTCGCCGAGGTGATTTGTCGGGGTACGTTGTTGAGGTCGCCAAGGTGCGTTGCGGAGGTCATCATGGTGACGTACAGAGCTTGTCGAGGTGACCTGCAGTCATGTCATTCATATGTATTTCTGATCTCGACAAATATGGTGCGTTTTTTTTTGGTTCGGATCCAATTATTTAGGAAACATAATGGATGATAGGAGAGTGAATGGGGCATGGATTGAAAATGTCAAGCAAGGAAGACTATTAGCCCTTTATTGGTTTCCATTTGCAGAGAAAGCTCTCTCTCTCTCTCTCTCTCTCTCTCTCCCCCTCTCTCTCTCCCTCTCTCTCCCTCTCTCTTGAATTTAAACCACCACCTCCTATGTCTATATATAAATATATATTATATATAGGTTGACGTTACATGTTCACGTATGCGAAAAAAATCACAGTCGCCAGGAAGAAAGGGAAAAACAGCCCGCCTGGGTGTTCGCGTGAGGGAATTTGCGGCCCGTTCTAGTTCGCGAGGAGGAGCCGCCGTCGTCGTCTCACTCTTGGTGTCGCAAGGGGTGGGAGACCCCTGTTGGATGTCGTCGGTGGTTGTCGTTGGTGCAACACTGTGTGATGGCGGCGGAGCATTTCTCTCGTGTGGGACTCTCGACGTATCTACTGACTTTGGAGGAAATAGCCATCGGTCTTGGAGGAGAGAATCTCTACCGGTCTTGGAGTAGATGAGGCGGTGCGGGCATAGCGGCGAAGGCTTGCGATGGTGCAGTGGCCTTGACGGAGTTTCTCTTCGGCGGTGCGGACATGACGGTGAAGGCATGCGGGAGTGCAGTGGCATTGATGGTGTTTTTCTCCGGTGGTGCGGCTTGGCGTTGATGGCGTGCGGGAGTGCAGTTGGCCTCGACGGTGCTTTTCGGTGGTGGCGGGTGGTTTGGTCGTCATCAGACGACGAAGATTCCCGGTGAACCTTGTGTGTCCGCTGTGCTAGCGGATTGCAATCCAGATTATTCTCTCTCCCGCAGACCGAGTGAGTCCGGCTCCCGCGCCGCGTTTTCTGTAACGGACGTCGATACATTTTTCATGTATTGTTATTGCAGTTATATTAATTTTATATGCATATTTTTGTTCAGATTTATACGTTTTGTCAACTCTGTATTAATTTAATTGCTCCTAGAGGATAGTATCCGCGTTATATCCCAACATATGAGTATTACAGTAATGGACCATCAATTTACCAAAATGTTGATCCTTTAGCTAATTATTATAAAGACTCTAAAATTAGCTTCTAATGTGATGTAAAACATATCTCAAGATTTTTCATAGACAAGTCATATATCACAAGCTAAGGCTTCATTTGGTTTAGTTGTTGCAGTTGTAAAAAAGTTGTTGTAAATGAAGGTTTGTAAATGGAGCTGTTGGAAACTGGTTGGTGGAAATGGAGATTTGTTTGGGTAGTCTATGTTTACAGAGCTGTTCGAAACAGAGAAACATTTGGCAATATAGCGGTGGCGTTTTATAAAAAAAATTATACAAATTTTTTTGTTTTAATCTATATAAATTGCAGAAAATATATGTACGTCGATGCATGCAGCAGAACAATATACATACAAACATCCAAATACATACAGATATCAAAATATCCAAAACATGAAATATATATGTTGAATACGCAGATACCCCAAGTACGTTCAAGGACCATGTAGTTGTTCGGTAATCGAGTCACACTGCGCCGACATCTCCTCAACACCAACTCAAATTCCTCTAACATGATCTCCACTCGAGCTTTCATCATTTTGCCCTGATCTTCTTTGACGGCCCGTTGGGTAAATGAAAAGCTCGTCAAGATCACAAGCCTGAAAATAATTGTCTGAGCAGGATGGGTGCCTGCAAATATAATCATGCAAAGTCATTGTTGCAATCACAATGTTTCTTTGTTTTGCCAAACTATAAGGTGACATATCCCTAAGTATCTCCCATTTCTTTTTCCAAACTTCGAATGACCGTTCTATAACATTTCGTAAGAATGAGTGTGCCCGATTGAATATTTATCGGCGTCCTTGTATAGGTCTGATGCCTCTTCTAAAATCTGGTAAATGATACCGTGTGCATGAATATGATTTCAAGAAATCACGTTGGAGAGGGTATCCCGCATCAACGACATAATACTTGCCTACAAGTTTTAAATTTAATTTATGTCAAACAAAGTAATTAAAAACTACTGAAATCTTAAGAAATACAAGTCTCACTAGGTGGAGGATACGAAAAATTGTAACTTGGATCCATAAGGGCACTGTAAAAAATACGGATGTCATGAGTAGAATCTTCCCAACTTGTAAGTACAAATGTGAAACACATATTGAAATCACAAACCGTCGTAACATTCTATGTTGTTGTCCCATGACGGTCAATGTACGAAACTTGTTGATCAGTAGGAACACGAGCATCCACATGTGTCCCATCAATAGCCCCAATACAGTCTTTAAAGAACGACATGTATCGAGAATCATTCAGAATTTAAGGGGAATATCTCTAAAAAGATGATCTACAGGCATAATGACATCTGAAGATAACCTCTTAATAACAGTGATTTCCTTTGTAAAAAACCTGCTTATAGTTTTTGTGGAGTGTTGGAATCATTCGTCTGCAATTTGTATGTGTATATTATGACCTAAAATATGCAATGTAACTGCAAGTACTTCTCGCGGTAGAGTTCTCCTGGATCCTTACAGCCCATATTGTTGTGTGAGGAGTGTTAAAAAATCTACAAATATAAGCTTCGACATTCTAAATGGACTGAAAAATCTATGAGGGTATCCATCGAGAAGATCACCAAGCCATCTAGATCCTGTTTGGCTTGATGTCATGAAAGCTACATTTGATGAACAACCCGCAGATATGTTAATGTTCATTGATGCTAAACATTGTTGTCCACCACTGCTCTATTAAAATAAATTCGGTCAGCTACTTGCCGCTGAGTCCCCTCATTATAACTGTCAGTTAATCAGAGCAAGACATAATAATCCGCATTGATTTTAAATTTAACAAAATTTTAAGACATAAGATGATCATAAAGAGAATGCAAGAAAAAACTAACATAAAGATAGCATGAGTCCATCACAGAGCAAAAAAAACCTAACATAAAGATAATATGAGTCCATCACGGAGCAAAAAAAACCTAACATAAAGCTAACATCGGTACATCACAGAGCAAAAAAATCTAACACAAAGATAACATGATCAAAAGTCCATCATAATGCAACTAGCCCGATCTTTTCTCATAACGAGTCTGTAGCCATTTGAGCCGTCGATCCTTTCGAATGCTCATAAAAATTTCTCGGTAATGTTTTTTCTGACAGGACCATGGTGTAGTGGTCGTAGAAGTCGTACTCTGATTCATCCATAACTTCTGGAATAGTTTCGAGTTCAGTAATCGCCTCGGGAATGATGTACACGAATGACGATATTTGGATGCGAGGAGGCTCCATCATGCACTTCCCAATAATGTGCGATGTCTCAGTTATATCATCTAGTGTCAATCTTCTTGACTTTTTATTTGTCATCCTGCTTTTTCCCTTACTAATCGTCTCTTTGTTCCCTACTTCAACTGAATGTGTGTCAACACCAGTAGATATGTCATGTTCGTCAATCGACTCATGCTCAAAATGTCTTGAATTGGGTGCCCAAGCTAGATCCCCATTTGCTACGACCTGGCTAAACATCATATTTAGCTTCTCCTCTAACTCAGGGGGTATTCCAGAGAACTGAAATTTCCTTGCACTTGGAAGCACTTGCGATGAAAAGTAATAATTATCAGTTGAATAATCTATTATACAGTAATTGCAACAAGGGTTTAAAATTTAAGTGCGTACCTTGAGGCGTTCAATCCACCAATCTTCTGAAGCAGCAATTATTTTGCGGATTGAATCCCAGCCCAGACCTTTCTCACGGCCCTTAAGTTCTCGCCATAACTTCCAATCTTTCTTTAGTTGATCCCACTTATTCTTCATTTGATTACGATCATAAGACTTTCTCGTACGAGCGAAGAAACATGTGGTTAGGTTGGACCAACCATCTCTGCTAAAGTGCGTTGTTGGGCGATTACCCAACTCAATTTCTTTCACGCAAAGGTCGCAGAAAATCAAAACATCAACGACCACCCAATTGACACTAACACCGCCTTTTTTATGTTTATCCATAACGCATAAACTGGATGAGCGAAAAAAATAACCAAACACACATTAACATAGACGAATACACACACAACACACATAACACACACACGGATACACTCAACAATCAACACATACACATGAACAACACAACGCACACACACATGAACACATATGCACAAACACACATACAACAACGCAATGCACACACACATGAACACTAAATTCAACACATGCACATATGCACAAACAACACACAAACACGTACACACATGCACTCAAACACTCAACTCAACACATACACACATACACTCATACACTCAACACATATGCACAAACAACATAACGCACACACACATGAACACACACACACATGAACACACACAACACACATCTGCACGTACACTCAACTCATATGCACAAACAACACACAAACACACAACACACAAACACTCATACAACACACACATCCACACAACACAACACACATCCACACATCCGCACATACACTCAACTCAACACACACACATGAACACACACAACACACACACACACACATGAATACAACACACATCCACACATACACTCAAACACTCAACTCAACACATCCACACATACACTCATACACTCAACACATGCACAAACAACACAACGCGCACACACATAAACACACACAACACACATCCACGCATACACTCAACTTATATGCACAAAAAACACAAAAACACACAACACAACACACAGCACAACACACACACACATGAACACAACACACATCCACACATTCACTCAAAACACACAACACCCATCTACACATCCACACATGCACTCAACACATGTGCACAAACAACACACAAACAACACATCCAAAAAACAATGAAAGTAATTACAGATCCGGGAAGCCACTTGTAAAACAATCCACAATAGTATGGATGTCACACATACACATGAACATACACTGAAAGTAAACAAGTACAATTCACCCAAAAAATTTGGAAGGGGATGCGCTGATATACCTGTTGTTGTTGATTGCTGCAGTAATGGATAACTTGTTGAACGGATCGGGCTGCACTGATGGATAGTTTTTGTATTGCTGCACCCTTCAAAATGCTGCACAAACCAGAGGGGAAGGTGAGGTCAGAGGTGTTACTTTCAAGCCAAACCCCTGTGTGAGGAAGCAGCAGATGCAAGAAGACGGGGATGATTTTAGGTCGGAGAAGCTATAGTACCTACAGATCGCCAGAGCACTGTCGCAACAGGTCGGGAAGATGTGCAGAGCTGCGAACCTACGGATCTGGGAATCTACAGGTCGGGGAAGACAGGTGATGCACCAGAGAAGCCTCCAGCACCGTCACTGGATACGTCAGATGAGATGTGAGGGAGAATCGTCCGCACCGTCGTTGGATACGAGTGTCCTGCACCGTCGCCGGATGAGATGCGGGAGACGTCCTACACCGTCGCGGAAGAGATGTGGATGCCGGCGGAGTAGACAACGGTTTTCAAACCTAAACGCGGCCGACTGGAGCTCGAGGAGGAAGATTCGGCCCGCAGGTTTTTGAACAGCGATTAAACGCGGCGCTGAAGCAACCGGGAGCGGGAAACCAAATGAAAAAATACGGGAAAGTGGCGTTTTATGAAAACGGAACGCCCAAATAAACTTAATCAAATCGAGCCTAAGTGATATCTACTCTCTCCGAGCAACGTCTTTAAGTAGGCAAAAAATTATGTACGTGTAACATATCATGAGGTAGGTGCGCAAATCATTTTTTGGGGCAAAATTATGATCTTTTTTAATAAATAAATTATGAAATATTAATATATGTATTTTTATGTGCATTTTTAAATCTCATATATATATATATCTTTATTATATAAAACAATAGCCATATCTCAAAGCACACCATGAAATAGATCTGGACCGTCCGATCAAGCTCCATCAAATATGGGCCGTTGGATTCAAGACATGAGGTCTGCAAACATCCAAAAAGGGTTTTCGGTCACTGTTCATTCCTGCAAAAAACTCGATACCTGACACCTCCTCACCGCCGCTCACGCCGCCGCCGCGCGGAGCCGCCGACGGCCTGCCGGCGCCCACCGGCGGGTTCGCCGGCCTCCGGCGAACCCGCCGGGGGTTGTCCGGCGGCGAGCGGGCAGGGCCACCGCCGGCGGTGGCCCTGCCCGCTCGCCGCCGGACAACCCCGGCGGGTTCGCCGGAGGCCGGCGAACCCGCCGGTGGGCGTCGGGCAGGCCGCCGGCGGCTTGCCGGCGGCGGAGGCGGAGGCGGAGGCTGCCGCGCGGGATTTTCTTTTTTTATTTTTGATTTTTTTATTTTTTATATTTAAATAATTTATATTATTAATAAATAATTAAATAATTATTTTAAAAATCAGAAAATTAAAATTTTTTACTTTAAATTTTTAAAATTTTATGCCGGGCGGGCGAAGCCCGCCGGGGGGAGGGGGGGCGGGCGAAGCCCGCCGGAATGTCAAGCGGGCGAAGCCCGCTTGCTTGCGGCGAAGCCCGCAGCGACGCATCGAGAACGGGCGGAGCCCGTTCGAAGATGCTAGTATATATATATATATATATATATATATATATATATATATATATATATATATATATATATATATATATATATATATATATATATATATATATATATACAAGTAGTCATGCACGGGAGACCCCGTACGGGGCGGCGATATAGGTTTGGGCGGAGACATTTGTCGGGGGCGGCGACATTGGTCGGGGGCGGCGACATTGGTCGGGAGCGGCGACAATGGTCGGGGGTGGCGACATTGGGCGTGGGCAGCGACATTGGGCAGGGGCGGGGGCGACGACATTCTCGAGGGCGGCAACATTGGTGGAGCGGCGAGTAGGGGAATAAGAAAAAAAAACTATGCAAATGAGTAGAATAATAAGAAAATTTATGATCAAATGACAAAAAAATCATACAAATGAGTAGAAAAATAAGAAAAATGAGGAATATTTTGGCATTAAAATGTTACACCATGGCTGAGGGGTATTTTGGGGAGGCGAATATTACACCATGGCTCTTTGGAGTTTGCTTATAGTATAAACATATATATATATATATATATATATATATATATATATATATATATATATATATATATATATATATATATATGTTTTGAGAAAAATATACAATTGTAAATTATTATACTTATTTTACAATTGTATTTTATTAAAAAATTACCGTTGTAATTTACAGCTAAATAACGTTAGGACTGTAATTTTGCCTATAAAAAGGGTCTCGCACGTACCTCATAGTGCATTACACATACAAAAAATTCTCTCCTTTAAGTAAGCATTAATTTTGGATCATCTATGATGATGAAAAGTTCAGTTTATGCTCACATGAAGAGCTACTTTGAGTCCATGATCAAGCTTCTTAAAAAATAAGTATGTACCCCAAAAGTAGGCACAGACGAGAGGTTCTTATCGCATATCACCTTCAAAACGCAATAATGAAGTGACTGTGGAGGAGTGTAAGTATATATATGTCTAAATTCTCTTTTGTCATTCACTCTGACACTATAAATTGAAGATGGTGCTAAGCATATAATATTCACACCACAAACAAAATAAGACAAGTAATAGCAAATGAATAGAATGCATGTGGAACACTATATAATCAGATAGTTATTAAAGAGACATAGATCTACAAAAGAAGTTGATATAAAGTAAATTGTAATGATATGACTAGAGCCCCACGATCTAATTACAATAGTCTATAGTTGGGGCTCACAATTACACGGCAAGCAAAATTGAATAAAATAAAAAGCATAAGAGTAAGCTACAGTTAAGTATCTATGATAGTAATATGTTGCTATGTATAGCAATCATCGTCTCAAAATCAACTTTATCCTCGTTCTGTCCTTCAACAATACTCTTGTACATTCGGGAGGTAACATGGTATGAGTCAGTTATATATAATAATTAAGTAATTACGCCTCTCCCTTTGAGCCCCAAATATGCTTAACTGAATTAAATCAAATTATCACACAGTAAGTGTAAGACTTGAACCTAATGGGTATAATAAATAAATGATTAGATTTTTAATAAAGAAAAGAATTCCCCGATGATGAAAATTCGACGTCGCATATTTTTTTGATGTTTGAGCTTTCTGATGTATTTTTGTGACGGTCGTTTTGATTTCAATTTCATCATTTTATTAAACTTCTGTATGAAATTTTGGAACCTATGATGGCCGACAGGTTTTTGTTCTTGATCAGACCCTTGGTTGTTGCTTATAGTGGGCTGGCTGGTTTTGTTTTGTGTTGGTTCCTGAGTGAGCTTTGTATTTTTGTGGGCTTTGGGCTGCTTGTTTGATGGATGTTGTAACTAGAAGCTCTTGCGGATGGGCTGGCAAATGAAATATTATATCTATTAATTAAGACGGTGGACATTTCTTTTGTCTATCCCTTCCAATACTTGCATTTCATTCCACCGTCTGGAACTTGCTAGGACTGTCGATTCTCCTTTTTGTTTGCCGCTGTCGATGACTTCCTGGACAGCCGCTGTTGTAGCTTTGGTTGGCCGGCAACCCTGGGACTGCACCTCCATCGCGAGCTTTCTTCACTCTTCCCTGTTTCTGATAATTGTGAATTTATGCATACCTAAGTTGAGAGTTAGAAGGACTATGCTTAGGGCTTTTCGATTTGGGGAACTGCTATGTAATCCAGTTAGGGTTTCATTCTTTTGAGTTGATTGGTGTTGAAATAATAATATGGAGGATCTCTTCTTTCTTTTTCCTTGACCGGTTGCTATGTTTTTTTTGTGGGCTGGATATGGACAATTCTTGATGGAGGAATAATTGATAATATTTTATTTTGTCGGCTGATTTGACCCCAAAATCTGTTTGGTGCTGTTGTTCGACTATTAGTGTTGTTATACCGGTTGTTCTTGTTGCTTCCCTGTTGTATTATTTGTTGATTTCCTACCGATTACCTGATGTATTACCTACTGATTTCCTACTGATTACCTACTGTTTACCTGCTGATTTCTGTTGTTTACTGGTGTTGGTTCCTGTTGTTTTTCTTGCTATTCTCCTGCTATCTTGCCTCAGATTTGTATATTTTTATGTTAAGATATTACTAGCTAGTTTGTACTTGCTGGCCAGCTATTGTATTGTTCTAATTTATCGTCTTTTGATGGAATTGATGCTCTCTTATGGGCTTAATTTGAGGGCTGGTCAGGTGTTGGTAGAGGAGAATTGTTAGCATATATATATATATATATATATATATATATATATATATATATATATATATATATAGTGTCATCAAAGTTGGTCTTTCCCTAGACAACTACTAGAAGTCGTAGTTGTGATCGTCTTAGGAGTCCGTACGTGTTTATTTTTGGCGCAACCCTAAAGTAAATGATCTTTTAATACTGCAGAGGATGGCGTCCGACGATAGACGCGACGAGAATCCTACGAGGGACAAAAGCAAGGCAAAGCTTGGGGTGAGTTCTTACTACGTTGATTTTCAAGATTTGATTTTTACACTATTCTTCTCCTAGCTATTTTTATTTGAATGATGTTGTCCCAGATATGAAATGAATATGAAAAAGATGAAATCACTAGAAGCTATTAGCGAATCACAGAAATTTTGAGGGGGAAAATAATATAATTAACTCCTATATTGGGAAAATGCATATGATGAATGTGAAAAGAACATGGAACCATATATGCGTTGATATATCGAAATGAGAAAGGTCAGCTTAATCGGGGGGGGGTAGAGCCTCAGACCCCTGTACCTTGTGAGGGGGGTAGAACTCTCACACCTCGTAGGAGAGGTCAAACTCCTACAGATTTTGAGATATGACTTGTCCAATTTAGGAGGTGTGGAAGTCTATTGCCCGTACGATCTCCCTAAAGCGGACATTGATGCAATGGGCCGATGAGTCCAGATTTGAAGAAAATAAAATAGAACACAGCATTTCGAGTCAACGATTGATATGAACTCTGAACTGAATCAGTTACAGAAATTGATTAAAAATGAAAAAAAATAAGAAAATATATTTCTGCTTCACCTTACCTTTCATGTTTAGATATATACTATTTTGATACAGATTTGAATAAATGTTTATAACTACTTGTAGAAAATCGGGGTGCCGAGAAAAGAGATTCGAACGAAAATCGGAAATTAAAAAAAAAACCACACAAACACAAAGATATACAAAGGTTCACACAAAACCAGGCTACGTCCTCTCTCCCCTTCTCCCCTTCCTTCTTGTATTTACCAAGCAAAATACAAATTACAAAGTTACAAGGATCAAACTGATCCTACCTCGCACCTCTTTATTTGGACAAGAAATGAAAGAAGCACAGCCGTCAAAAAACACTTCTCTAAGGGATCTCCAAAAGGCGCTTAAATAACCCTAAAATTCTGGTTACACGCCTACAAATAGGCCACGAAACCGGAAACCGGATATCCGCACACCCGGATATCATATATTCGAAATTTGGTACTTCAGTCATCGGAGAGGGTCACGCTCCGACGTCTCAAGCTCACGTGGGCTAACCCGGTGTGAGAAACAAGAGAGCCGGAAGTGTTCCCCAACTCCAACACTACTGACATTCTTATATGATTGCAAGGCGGTTAAACATGGAAAGGAACTCACTTAGTTTTTTTAACTATTTTTTTTTTATTTTTCCCTTTTAAGATCAGGACGCCAACATACACGCCCCCGCTAAGAGGATACCAGTGGAGCCAGATCGTAGTCAGAGAGAAGACGTGGTTCGTCCACAGGTTAGTCTAGCTAGTGTTTTCTCTTTGTCTTTTTGAGATACTATCTGTATAATAAATGTACATGTATAGTAGATGTTTGATCTTTTTGTCCTTGAGTAAAAATGATATACATTATCTGAAGGAAATGAAAATATTATTTATGTTTCTCCTAAAAGATATTATGTGTTTTATTCTTGACCTGCTGCGTTTAACTTAATTGTGAAAAATCCGCTCAGAATTAGAATTAAATTGTGGCGGAGTACAGGCCGTTATAGTAAATGTCAGCACAAGATAAATATATGTATATAAAGCACAATATGACAAGAGTATACTTAAGAAGTTGTAGAAAGAGCAGTGTAAATGAGTACAAGAATGTTATGGGCTCTAATCCAGTAATGTACACAACACATGCACCCTAAACCCACAATTACACAGGCATGCAAAATCGAATAAAATAAAAATCATAAGAGTAAACTACAATTAAGTATCTATGATAGTAATATGTTGGTATGTATATCAATCATCGTCTCAAAATCAACTTTCTCCTCGTTCTATCCTTTGACAATACTCTTGTACACTTGGGAGGCAACATGGTATGGGTGAGTTATACAAAATAATTATGTGATTACGCATCTCCCTCTGAGCCCCTAATATGCTTAACTGAAGTAAATCAAATTATCACGCAGTAAGTGTCAGCACAACACAAATGTATGTATATAAAGCACAATATGACAAGAGTATACTTAAGAAGTTGTAGAAAGATCAGTGCAAATGAGTACAAGTATGTTATGAGCTCTAATCTAGCGGTGTCCATGACACATGCACATAAGTACAAGCGTATATGTAAATGTAACTGTAAGGACAACAACTTATCTGAGTCGTCACATCAATATAAACTGTGTGCATAGCCTCATTTGAGAAATTTCACCATGAGCGGTGTCCACGCTATCCTGTAGAGTCGGATGAAATAGAACTGAATAAACCCATCTTTGGTTTGTTCAGCCACCGCCTCCTCCTTCGACCGAGCACCTCCTCTTCTGCCTAAAGTCGCATCTGCCTACGACTTTCATTCCGTCGGAAATATTCCGGAGAAGCTCCGTCGGCTGTCGTCCCTACAGCCCGAAGCCACCTTCAGTGCTCCTCTTCTCTGACGTCACCACCTCCTGAAGCCTTGCCTACCGCAAACGAGGACTTCTGATGCTTCATTGATGGTTGGCGACCTCTCAAGAAGCTTCCTCCGGTAGGGGCGCATCGTCCCCTCCTTCCAACCGGTGACTTCATCTCTCCCGACCTTGTCTCAGCCGCAGTGCCCTTCCCCGTCCATGGTGACCCTTTCCTAGCCAGCCTCCGGCCACTCCCGCCACCTCCAGGCAGTCCCGAGCATGTCCATCACATGATCGTGGTATACCTGCTTTCCAGTCACTGCTTGGAGAACTATCCCGAGCCCCGTTGGTATACCTTGCTTGACAACTAGCTCAATTCTGCAGTTAAAATTTAGTTAAGATATTATAAATGAATAGTTATTGTTGGAGCTGGTCCTATTAATCGTATCTTTTTAATTACCGTTAATTTCATAACTGTGTTGCCACCTTCTAAAATGCTAAGCCCGTGGAATTAGGATTGTGATGCTATTATGTTTCTTTAACTATTGATTTTTATTTTTCTCTTTTAAGATCAGGACGCCACCATACCCGTCCCCGCTAGGAGGATACCAGCGGAGGTAGATCAAAGTCAGAGAGAAGACGTGGTTCGTCTACATGTTAGCCTAGCTAGTGTTTTCTCTTTGTCTTTTTGAGATACTATCTGTATAATAAATGTACCTGTATAGTAGATGTTTGATCTTTTTGTCCTTGAGTAAAAATGATGTACATTATCTAAAGGAAAATGGAAAATGTTATTTATGTTTCTTCTAAAGCTATTATGTGTTCTACTCTTGACCTGCTGCGTTTAACTTAATTGTGAGAAATCTACTCAGAATTAAAATCAAATTGTGGCGGAGTACGGACCGTTACAGTAAGTGTCAACACAAGACAAATATATGTATATAAAGTACAATATATCAAGAGTATATTTAAGAAGTTGTAGAAAGAGTGCAAATGAGTACAAGTATGTTATGGGCTCTAATCCAGCAATGTCCACAACACATGCACCCTAAACCCACAATCACGCAGGCATGCAAAGTCGAATAAAATAAAAATCATAAGAGTAAGCTACAATTAAGTATCTATGATTGTAATATGTTGCTATGTATATCAATCATCGTCTCAAAATCAACTTTCTCCTCGTTCTGTCCTTCAACAATACTATTGTACACTTGGGAGGCAACATGGTATGGGTGGGTTATACATAATAATTATGTGATTACGCCTCTCCCTCTGAGCCCCTAATATGCTTAACTGAAGTAAATCAAATTATCACGCAGTAAGTGTCAGCACAACACAAATGTATGTATATAAAGTACAATATGACAAGAGTATACTTAAGAAGTTGTAGAAAGAGCAGTGCAAATGAGTACAAGTATATTATGGGCTTTAATTTAGCGGTGTCCACGACACATGTATATAAGTACAACGTATATGTAAATGTAACTGTAAGGACAACAACTTATCTGAGTCGTCACATCAATATAAACTCTGTGCATAGCCTCATTTGAGGAATTTCACCATGAGCGGTGTCCACGCCATCCTGTAGAGCCAGATGAAATAGAACTGAATAAACCCATCTTTGGTTTGTTCAGCCACCGCCTCCTCCTTCGACCGAGCACCTCCTCTTCTACCTGAAGTCGCATCTGCCCGTGACTTTCATTTCATCGGAAATATTCCAGAGAAGCTCCGCCGGCTGTTGTCCCTACATCCCGAAGCCACCTTCAGTGTTCATCTTCTCTGACGTCACCACCTCCTGAAGCCTTCCCTACCGCAAACGAGGACTTCCGAGGCTTCATTGGTGGCTGGTGACCTCTCAATCAGCTTCCTCCAGCAGGGGCGCATTGTCCCCTCCTTCCAGCCGGTGACTCCATCTCTCCCGACCTCGTCTCAGCCGCAGTGCCATTCCTCGTCCATGGTGACCTTTCCTAACCAGCCTCCGGCCTCTCCCGCCACCTCCAGGCAGTCCCAAGCAGGTCCATCCCATAATCGTGGTATACCTGCTTTCCAGTCATTGCTTGGAGAACCATCCCGAGCCCTGTTGGTATACCTTGCTTGACTCCTAGCTCAATTTCGCAGTTAAAATTCAGTTAAGATATTATAAATGAATAGTTATTGTTGGAGCTGGTCCTACTAATCATATCTTTTTAATTACCGTTAATTTCATAACTGTGTTGCCACCTTCTAGAATGCTAAGCCTGTGGAATTAGGATTGTGATGCTATTATGTTTATACAGTAGTCTTGCATTCGCGAGCAACGCTTAGATAGTTATTCTTTCAAAAATAGCTTGTGAATTCTTCTCGCGCCACATTTAATTTAAAGAAATCATTTTTAATATTTTAAAACTACAGACCTAGATTTTAGATCACATCAGTTTGGTGTGGCTGCTGGGAAGGAGCTCTGGACGGTAGCCGGAGGTGTGGGAGCAGAGAGAGAGATAGGTCGCCAGGAAGGGGGAAAATGCAGGAGACTCGCTGAAATCACCGGAGCCCGGGACAGAAGGGGTCGTCGGAGCCCAGGAGGGGTTCTAGTGCGCTCGTCGGCGGTCGGCGAGGGCTGTTGGGGGGTCTCGTCGGTGAAAGGCGGGCTGGAAGGTGTGAAGCTTCACGAAGCCGTGACCAGATCAGGCGAACAACATCGTTGGCTGCGGGCTTGGAAAATCCGGCGCTGCTTAGGAGGTGGCAGAGCGCGTGGAGGTGCACTTGGGAACAACGCTCGCGGGGGCGCTCTTAAGAGCGGAGCGCACGGTGCCGCACTGAGGAACATAGCACACGAGGGCGTGCTGGAGAGTAAAGTGCACAAAGACGCGCTAGGGAGCGGCGCAGGTGGGGGGGGGGGGGGGGTGGGGTGGGACACTTGGGAGCGGAGTGCAAAAAGGCGTGCTGGTGAACGACATTGAGGGGGGGGGGGGGGGCTCGCTTGCGAGCGGCGCGCACAACAGAGCAGAGCCCTCAGTGGCGCGCTACGGAGCAGAGCGCGCGGTGGTGCTCTCGGAAGTGGAGTGCATAAAACTTAGGAGATTTTCCGCGCTTAAGCACGTACGCCCCTTTCTTTTTTTTTCACCCCCTCAAATGAGGGGCTCAGGGCCCCTCTTATAGATTTTAGGAGGGACGTCCCAGTAATTTACCCCAATAACTTTCGAACGGACAAATATGAATGCCCAAATTAGAGCACATAAATCATCATTTTTATGGATATGATGGTTTTGTCCCCCAGCTGTTTGGGCCCAACGGGCACCCCGACCGCCCGATCAGCGAGGGGTGGGGCCGCCCGCTGAGAGCGGCGACATGGGGATTGCGACCCTGCGTGCCCGACTGGGCGCCGACGAAGAGTCTGGGAGCCAAAAGGCAACTAGACTTGGGTTGCAAAATGGCCTCCCGATTTTGGCGGCCTTACGCCCTGGTGGGGCGTTGCAGAAGGCAAGGTGGGGAAGAGGCCGCCCGACCCAGGCGGCTAAGAGGCCGCCTGACCTGGGTGGCCAAATGACCCCCTGATCTAGGCGACCTTGCTCCCTAGCTAAGCGTTGGGGAGGCCTGGTGGCCAAGAGGCCTCCCAATATGGGCGGATAAAGGGCCGCCTGATCTGGGCGGCCTTTGCGCCCTGAGTAGGTGCTGGCGGAGGCCGGACTGCCAAGAGGCTGCCCGACCTAGGTGTCAAAGAGGCTGCCCAATTCGGGCGGTCAAAGGGTCACCCCGATCTTGGCGGCCTTGCTCCGGGGCTGCACGCCGGGGGATGGCCGGGGGGCCGGGTGACCAAGGTGTTGTCCGGCCTGAGCGGTTACTCCCGTTCGTTCCCCACTATTGGGCACCTATCCCGTTGGTGAAACATTCAAAATTGTCACATATAACCTCATTTTTTTGAATCTAATGACTTTTTAATATCTATTCAAGCATGCCATATCCCAATTAAAAATAATAATAATAATTCGTAAAATTGAAAAAGTTTTAGTAAAGCTCCTACATTGATTATGGCAGACTGTCATAAGACATGTTATCGATATTTTTGAGAAGCCAGCCGTTAGACATGTCACTAGTATTTTGGAGAAGCTAAATTAAACTCCAACTTAATCAAAATTGGTTTGACATATATTTAATATATGCATCAAAATAAGAAGTTTTGTAATAACATTGTAATACAAAATTAATGTATTGCAAATTTTTGTTGTGAAATCGGATCGAGTTAAGCCGCGGTAGCGCAACGGAATTTCACGAATGAGCAAGAACCAGTATTGCGCAAAATAAAATACAGAACGAGATTCTAGCATACACAGACGACACAAAAGATTACGTGGTTCGAAGTATGAGACTCATACTCCACGGGGAGAGCGCGCCGGACAAAATCCACTAAAGTCAGAAAGTTACCGATTACAATAGACCTCAATGAGTCGAACAGAGAAAGAAAACAAAAGGCAAAACAAAAAAACTGAAACTGGAGCTGTCGGATTTCCGACAGCGCTGTCGCCAGGAACGTTGCTCCTCCTGAGCAACCAAAATGCGTGCGCCAAGCTCGGCCGAAACTCCCTCCAGACCACCATGCTCCTTCGTCGCCGCGCCTGATGCCTGTCTCGTTGCTGCTCTGCCACCGGGCCCAAGACCCGCCGCTGCTGCCTGAGACGAAGCCGAAGCCGTCGGAACACAACTCCAACAACTCTTCCTCCCGCTGGTTTCACAGTTTGGTTCTCACAAATTTTCTCTCTGTTGATGGCCTGATCTCTCTCATCGGCAAGACAAATGACCCCCCAATTTATAATGGCAGTTAGCCTTCTCTAATTAGGAGTTAAATCCAATTTTAGGAAGCAATTAGACCCACAATAAGCAGCAATAACTCACCCATCTGAATAATAGAGAAATCCTAATATTGGAATGAGATACCCGACCACAAATGATCTTCCTAAAATGAGCATTTTAGAATTTAATCGGCCTCAGTAGCTTTCTAAACATAGTCTTCCCAAAACAAGCTTTCCCGGATTTGGAATTAACTCCTCCCACGGATCGCCGACGTGGGGCGATCCGGACGATCCGTGCGCGTGTGAGGTGTCACGATCCTAACAATCTCCACCTTGACGCCTCACGCAAACGAAACTCCACCTTCAGCTTAAATCTCTACTACCGACGACAACGAGCCCCCTCTCTCTGGGGCCTGACCGCGATCAACGCGCATCAGAATGAGTCAAGTCAAGACCGCTCTTGAACTTGACTCCAGTCACTGGACTTCCTCGCAAGTCCGTACTAATATCCCTCCAGGATATCTCCTGCAACTTCCTGCCTCTACCCCTGCCGAACTCCTTCAACTCCCGGTGGCGCACCCCGACGTGCTTCGCCCTTGCCCTATAGACCGAGTCTTTTGCAAGACGATTCGCACTCAACCTCTCACTGTGCGACTCCACCTTCTCCTTAGTGATCATGAGTTCCCTGGTGGGACCCTTGAGCCGAATGGCTCCCTTTGAGGCGTCTGGGCTCTCCTGAGATGACTCTCCGCCCACAGATGCGAAAGCTTTACCTCCGCCAAGGTCCTCTCTCTGCGCACACGCCCTCGCCACGAAACCTGCCCTGCTCCTCCGCCGGTCCTTCCTAGCTTTCTGCTGAGAGCGGATCCTGCTCTCTATAGCTCTATCGAAGGAACCGCGGTCTGGGGAGATTGCATGAAATGCATATGCTACTGTGCCCTGTAGCTTGAGAGACGGTTTGACCTCTCTCCTCGCATCTCCCCTGGCAGTCGTGGTGCCAATCAGTCTATAGAGCGACCCAAAATGCTCTCCTCTCAAGACTGTCTGCGCGCCTCTCCTGACTTCCAAATATCCGCTGTTACTAGTAAAAGAATACCCGGCGGCCTCCAGAGTGCCTAACGAAATCAAACTCTTCCTCAAATCGGGCACATACCGAACATCGGTGAGAGTCCTAACCACTCCGTCAAACATCCTGATCCCGATGTTACCGACTCCCGATATCTCGCACTATGAAACATTCCCCATCCGAACTCTACCACCCTCATATTGCCTAAAGCTGGAGAACCACTCTCTGTTCGGGCACATATGGAACGTGCATCCTGTATCCAAGATCCAGGAGCCTGTGGTCTCACTGCTGGGTGCAGCATGAAGAGCGTCGGCATCGCTCTCATCCTCAGATGCCACCGCAGCCAAATCTGGCTCATGCGCCTGCTCCTTGAGCTTCAGCTTCGGACACTTGTCCTTCCAGTGCCCTTCCTTTTTACAGTAGTGACACGTGTTCCTGCCTACGGACTTTACCCTAGGTCGGTCTTCCCACTTGCCTTTCCCTCTCGATCTACCACTCAATGTGTCCTTGCTCTTTACGAATAAGCCCTCGTCGGCCCTAGGGCCCGACTTGCTCCTCGTTTCGTTCGAGAGCAGCGTCGTCATCACTTCTTCCATCTTCAGGGTATCCTTCCCGTAGAGGATAGTGGTGACCAGATGATCGAAGGACCGCGACAATGAAGACAACAAGAGCAGAGCCTGGTCTTCCTCCTCGACCTTAACGTCCATACTCCGCAACTGGGAGACGAGCTTGTTGAACACGTTCATGTGATCTAGCAGTTGCGAGCCCTCCGACATTCTCAGGCTGTATAGCTACTTCTTCACATACAGCTTATTCGTCAGCGACTTGGACATATATAGCTCCTCGAGCTTCTTCCACAAGTCCACCGTGGTCTCAGCATCCACCACGTTGTACATCACCTCATCTGCCAAACACAGCTGAATCGTGCCGATGGCCTTCAGATCGAGCTCCTCCCATTCGTCGTCCTTCTTCCCGGACTTCTCCTTGCCGAGGAGAGTCTTGTGAAGACCTTGCTGGACGAGAACGACCTTTATGCGCTTCTGCCAAAGGCCAAAATCAATCTTGCCGTCGTACCTTGAAATCTCGAATTTTGCCGACATTGTCTTGCTCGCAGAGCTACTGGGCGATCAAGATGATATTCGCGGAACCGATCTGGGAAGATAGGGAGCGGACCAATGTCGTCACCCACCGTTGACCCAAATCTAGAACCGGAACGTCCAGACGATCACCCCCGCAGAACCTCGCTTTGATACCAATTGTTGTGAAATCGGATCGAGTTAAGCCGCGGTAGCGCAACGGAATTTCACGAATGAGCAAGAACCAGTATCGCGCAAAATAAAATACAGAACGTGATTCTAGCATACACAGACAACACAAAAGATTACGTGGTTCGGAGTATGAGACTCCTACTCCACGGGGAGAGCGCGCCGGACAAGATCCACTGAAGTCAGAAAGTTACCGATTACAATAGACCTCAATGGGTCGAACAGAGAAAGGAAACAAAAGGCAAAACAAAAAAACTGAAACTGGAGCTGTCGGATTTCCGACAGCGCTGTCGCCAGGAACGTTGCTCCTCCTGAGCAACCAAAATGCGCGCGCCAAGCTCGGCCGGAACTCCCACCAGACCACCGTGCTCCTTCGCCGCCGCGCCCGATGTCTGTCTCGTTGCTGCTCTGCCACCGGGCCCAAGACCCGCCGTCGCTGCTTGAGACGAAGCCGAAGCCGCCGAACACAACTCCAACAACTCTTCCTCCCGCTGGTTTCACAGTTTGGATCTCACAAATTTTCTCTCTGTTGATGACCTGATCTCTCTCATCGGCAAGACAAATGGCCCCCAATTTATAATGACAGTTAGCCTTCTCTAATTAGGAGTTAAATCCAATTTTAGGAAGCAATTAGACCCACAATAAGCAACAATAACTCACTCATCTGAATAGGAGAGAAATCCTAATATTGGAATGAGATACCTGGCCACAGATGATCTTCCTAAAATGGGGATTTCAGAATTTAATCGGCCTCAGTAGCTTTCTAAACATAGTCTTCCCAAAACAAGCTTTCCCGGATTTGGAATTAACTCCTCGCACGGATCGCCGACGTGGCGCGATCCGGACGATCCGTGTGCATGTGAGGTGTCACGATCCTAACAAATTTTCATATTAATTAATCTGCGGCAAGAGCATAACCACTTCAGGACTAGTGATCTTGTGAGACTATATGCCTCAAAAAATATGGTTTAATAAATATTTTTTTTTTGAAGAAAGTATGGTCTCACGCCAAAACACAATTATAGCCGTAATGCTCTATAGCGGAAGTACTGCCGCGTGGGACAGGAGCCTTATTATTAGGGCGCTGCTATGCACACCGTAGTTTTAGCTACTCGCACCGCACTTTCTCATAATTTTTTGTGTGTTTTGAAAATACGTCCTGTACATGCATTTTTAGGAAAAGTATTCACCACAAAAGTTGTAGATCTCAACAAGATCTACAACTTTCGTGTTGAACAATTTTCCTAAAAATGCATGTGCAAGACGTATTTCCAAAAAACACGAAACTTGAGCGTATTTTTAAAGTACGCCTTGTACATGCATTTTTTTAAGAAAAGTGTTCAACACAAAAGTTGCAGATCTCGTCTAGATCTACAATTTTCATGTTGAACACTTTTCCTAAAAATATATTTACAAGACATATTTCCAAAAAACAAAAAAAATTAGGAGAAAGTGAGGTGTAAATAGCCAAATCTACCGTGCCGATAACAGTGGGGTGTATATAGCCGACCAGTGATGTATAGTGGAGCTACATGGCTTTGTACTTCATTACTGCCGGAGATGTCGTTGTGCCTGCCTCTCCCATCCATGGAGGTCGTGACTGGGATCGTCTTCTCCTCTTCCTCCAGGCCTCATCAATGCCGTGGTCCTCCGGCGAGCCTCATCGCCGGAGCTTCCGGCTTGTGGCGCCGTCACGGGAGAACTCGTCGCCCTCCACTATCTGCTTCCTGTACTCTAGATTCACGCGCCGGCGATGAACTCGTGGACGTCATAGGCATCGGAAGCAGGAAATACTCAGTCATTGATTTCTGCTTAGCTTCACCCTCCGTCTACACTTCTCGTTTCAGATTCTGGTAATCCACCCGGCCAAACCCTCAGTTGTAACTCGTCGGTTATTTTGTTGATTTTTTTGAGCAAACTGAAATTGCTTATATATATATGCTGTAATTTTATTCTACCATTCATATGTAGTGTTGATTGCATCTTCAGGTTTTTGAAATCATAGGAATTTTGTTACCAATTCACAGTTTCAGATACTATTAATCATGTATGTATCTTCATGAAACGATGCTTTCTTCAGGACTATTTATTCTAGAGATCAAAAGAAGGTGCAGTTACTGGAAAGATGCCGGAGTAAAGGTTCTACCATTAACCCCGAGCACTTCAAAATTTGCTTGTTTACTAATAATGGGTCTCTCTGAAGGGAAGCCTTGGTGCCCCGGTTGAGGTGTTGCCGTATGACCTTGAGGTCATGGGTTCGAGTCATGGAAGCAGCCTCTTGCAATAATGCAGGGTAAAATTTGCCTACATTTCACCCTTGTGGCGGGACCGTTCCACAGACCTTTGCTGCACCGGGATGCTTTGTGCACCCGACTGCTTTTTTTCCTAATTAGTGTCTCTGAATCCGCTGGCATATCCCTGAATTGGGGTTCTCTTCTATGTATGGTTATGGTTTTGGTTCTCACCATTTCATTCTTTATTAGAATTGCACACATGTACATTGATCTTATTCTTGTATAGTTGTTTTTTGTTTAATGTTCCTTGGTCAGTGGGATTAGATTGATCTAATTTAGGTCAATGCTTGTTGTGTAGGGATATGGTGAATTACCCATGAGAAATAAGATCGAATAATCTCCGATTCAGCATCTATTCAACAATATTAATAAGTTTTCCAAATTTCAGCATGCAAGTTGTATGCTCGCTTCTTTTTTCCATGTTGTGATCCATTAGAAATGATGCTGACTTGTAAGATGGTATGCGGATGAAGACGGTAAGAGAAGAAGGGGAGAGACACGAGTTAAAGGGGACAAGTGGAGATAAAACATAGAAAAATTTGATAATTTCGAATTTAATCTGTCTACAATCAAAGGGCCTCAACTTATAAGAGTTTAGGAGCTAGTATCCATAAAAATTCTATGATCATGTTGCTAAGCTCCAATCCATAAAAATTCACTTTTTGGATTTCAATATACCCTTTGAAATATGAAAAAACAACAAAGAATGTCCATTGAACTTCTCGATTTGGCTTTTAAGTAACCCGTGCACCCTTGGGAAGCCAATAAGTAACTTACAAGGTGACGAAGATCATGCCACACGCCTCGTAAGGGTCTACACTCGACGGACAATAAAGTGTCAATAGTTGTTCATTTCGTGCCAATCAACAGATTAGGAATTTTTTTTGTATTTTATTTTGGAAAAGTTTTTATCACCGTTATGATTGAAAGATTATGACTGGCCTCCCGTGTTCTATAAATAGGGATATAAAACTTCATTTAGAGAGATTGAAACTTTGAGATAAAGTCTTCTTTTTGGTTACCCGGTGTCGAAGCTGAAAGCTTAGACCCCCTCCTCTTTGGTCGGGTGCCCTCCACCTCCTACCCCTACCACTACCCCACTACCAACTACAAATGCTCCCATCTTATAACTATCACAGCTCGTTCGCTCCCTCCAACATAACACCTCCGCTGCCTCCAACATAGCCCACTGGCTTTTAACTACCTTTAACTTCCATAACACCCACTCCTTCACTGCCTCCAACATAACCACCTCCTTCCAACTACCAAAGCTCTTCCATATTTGTTATGCACACACAACAACGATGAATTAAAGTATTTATTTACTTTTGATCATTATGTAATTTTATTTTGTAGGGGTTTAGTCTAAGTTGTAAGCGAGTCCTATCTCTCAATATAAGGAGGAGACTTGTAAATATTATGCATCTTTGATCATTAGGAGTTTTGGGATCTTTGATTGAGAGGGATTTCAAGGAAGAACCAGCCTCCTGAGACTAGGCACGAGTATCCCTCGTGAATTGTATCTAGTTTGTGAGTTTTATTGCAATCAAATTTCAGAGTTGTTAACATTGTTCCGACCTGCTTATTTCTTCCCTCTCTTAGCCGTAAGATCCAGTTCGTTCTTGCAGTGTGCCCCTCGCAAGACCTGCTTCTACTTGACGCTCACTCGCCTCGATCCGCTTTGCGCGATCCCGCATTTCTGTGGCGGTCCCAATCGATCTCTCCCACGCGATCCTGCTGCGGATCTCTCATTCCCGCCGCGCAACACATCCTTCGATGCCCAGTAACACCGTAACCCGACGTTCTTCCGATATCCCCACCGTGCCAGTTGCAACCGCAAATTCGCCGAACCCCCCAACTTAGATAGCCCGCAAGATGCTCTAATCTCTAGTCACTGCTTCCCTTCTCCCAGATTGAACTAGTCTTCTCTCCAGTTGTTCTAATCTGTTTTAGTGGCTAGCGAGCCGCATTCTGCCCTTATTTGAGGCGCTACCCACCTCTCTATCGCAAGCCCTAGTTTCGGCCTCTCCCTTCATAGCACCGCCGACCCTACTGTTTGCTGTGTACGCCATCTTTCGCTATGCGCAAGGCCCAATGAAGAACTATGTGGATGCCCTGTAATATTCCCTCACCGCCATCAACAATCACCTCGAGGCCCAAGTCGAGCAATTCTCATCGATTATGGCAATGCTCCGCAACATATGACCCGACCAGCAATCTGGACTTACGCTGCATTTGCCTCGGGATACCCATGTGAATTGTCCCCAGCGAACTTGCTCTAGCTGGATTGCACCCTCCATCTTTTCACCACTTTGACATCCCACAACCTTTAATGGGACAGAACCCTGAGTTGGATTGCCCGTGCTGAGAAGTATTTTTACATTCACCAGACCTCTTAGGCACAAAAGGTCTCCACAACCCTTATTGGTATGAAAGTGTTCACACTCCACTTGGTCCACTGGCTCCGCCCGTCCTCTCCCGGACTCAGTTGAGCAGTTCTCACAAAGGCACTTATTCAGCGCCACGATCACCGCTACTCGACAACTCGATTGAATGCCTTGGCGGGGTCTGCTAGACGGGCTCCATCGACTCTTATGTGGATAATTTATCGAGTTTGTCAAACTTGTTCCAGGTCTTTCTCCCGATCATTACTTGACTATTTTATACATGACATACAACCACTTATTCGAGCTCGCCTCTGCACTCTCCATCCCTCCACCGCCAACTATGCCATGGACCTCTCCCTCGTGGAGGATGAATTCATTTTGACCTCTGCATGCCCTCATTCTCCCTATCCTCCCTACAAGCCCCCCTACTAACCATACTTTGTTCATACTCTTAAACCTCCACCACCACCACAACCACCACCTCTACCTCGCCTACCCATCATGCCTCTACTCACAAACCATCCCATACCTACGACAACACCTGAAAATAATTGGCGCGCCGCCTCTCGTGATTGCAGGATCCGATCACAAAGGTTTTTGATCGGCGGTAGCTTCGAATCAAGGTATCTATCCCATGTATGGTTTGTGTTGTTTTTAACTCGTCAAGCGATTACTTAAATATTTTCCTTCGACACGATTTCTAATGTGCGAGAGTGAGATACTTTGCAACAACAAGTGTTTAAGTGCCCTGACAAAAAAATTGTAATAAGATTGGAATGTTTAATTCCCTCTCTTCCTAAAAGCCAAACCACGACTTTTATTCCCCCCTCTCATGATCCCATTAGGTAATTACAACCTTCTCCTTCCTGTTATGGCTTATGACAACTCCTCCCAGTTTTAAAACCGCAACTTCTCCACGACCCGAGCGAGATAAATCTAGAGCGCTCCTCTTCTCGTTCCAGTCGGCCGCACTGGCTTTACATTCCTGTGTGTCGACGGAAGTAGGCACTAGACTCTCCTTCTTCCCTGAAAGCCCTGGATGCCATCCCTCAGCTGTTCGTAGAGGCCTGTTTACCAGTACTTGCGTGTGTTCTGGTTCTTACCCGCCTCTTTTTTCT
Source organism: Platanthera guangdongensis (assembly GCA_039583875.1). Classification (NCBI taxonomy): domain Eukaryota; kingdom Viridiplantae; phylum Streptophyta; class Magnoliopsida; order Asparagales; family Orchidaceae; genus Platanthera; species Platanthera guangdongensis. Next base: position 5,271,300 of record CM077156.1, read on the forward strand.
TCTTCCGATTTGACCAGGTAACATCTAGGTGGTGTTCATGTGAAATCTTCCCGCGTGATTCTCATATCTCCTCTGTCCTTTGACCAATTTCAGATAAATGTGATATCTTTTTCCCTCCTTTCTCAAATCCATAAGTCGAGGATCTCTTTCCTTTCCCCGACTGCCCTTATTAAGCTTATGATCGGCTTCCTCCATCAAACCCTACAGTTACCGCTGATCCCTTCTTAAAATTTTAGTTTTGCCCTTGTATCAGTACCATTCAAGAGTTCCAATTAAACCTTATTTTAATCTTTGAATTTTATGTGTCAGTCGTGGTTGGATAGACTATTTTTCAATTTAAGTGCTACTAGTTTCATTTCAAAATTTGCAACCCTCCACTAATATGGTAAATTTTCCCTCACTTGTCATTTCCTTCATTTTGAAATAGTATTCTTGAAATTTTAGGAGAATTAAATGAGTGTTAATGTTTCCCCCATTAGGGTTCACGAGTAGAATTGGGGAAAGAGAGCTCCTTGGTTAACTAGAGGAGATTCTTACGTGGTGATCAAGTAACCCGATCAACTATGCCACCATGTTTATGAGTGCCGCAACACCACTGTAAAAAATTATGTTCTTTTTTACTAGACATATCATTTAGTTTATTGCGGTAAATATTCTCTTATAGTTAACAAAATACACGTAATAATGTGAGACTATGCATCGAGATTTGATTGTAGATCGTGATAAGAAATTATAAACTCTTACGAATCTTGTGAAACTGTACAGTATATGAAATCACATATTTTTGTAGACATGTAAGTAAACACTAAACCATCAAAATATGTATATGAGACGATTAATTAGTAGGAGACACGATTTAAGAAATAAGGATGTATATGTATGCAAGTTTAAAGTCTATTAAAATATAATTAGAAGGAATGATCGAGGTTCCCTCGCGTGATAGACAGAAGCCCACTATCTTACTCATAGGGCTTAGCATACTCTATAAGCCTCGAGATACGACACCCCATATAAAAATTAGTAGATGCGAGTCCTTGTGCGTGACCATAAGACATTAGAACACATGTGTTTGTTAATAGGGACTCCAATCTTTAGAATGCGCGTAAGAATCTATTTAACCTAAAATAAGAAGGAAAGAAGCTATAAGATATCTAAAGTCCAAGCATACGCCAAAATCTAAAATCCACATTGTCTAGTAGTTTGAAATTGGATAGAAGATTCTGGTTATATGATCAAAGAAGAACAATCATTTATGTTTAAATATTTTCATATGAAACATGCATATAAATGAAATACACTTTTCTTTAGTATAAAATGTTGTTTTAAAACTTGCACTCATTTTTCCATTTAAGTTTCTGATGTAGGGGTAGGCTAGTGGTGCTCGGAAGCTAGGACTCTACGTGCATGTGCGAGGGGATATGCTAATTCAATGCTATATGCAATGAAATAGTCGGATGACGACGACAATTAATTTAAGCAATGAGAATTAATAACACCACGCAATTAATCAAAAAAAGAAGCAATTAAATAATTTTGGCGATTTGGCAACGGCTTCCTCCGCGCGGAGGGCCTAAGCAAGCGGCGACGATTAATTCCACAAACAAATATTAGCGCAAAAGTACAACAACTAACAAACTATGATCACAACACAAATATAGATAAACAACCAAGTGCAAATGTCAAATACAAAACACAATACCACGAGATACTCACGATGCAGTGGGCTGATCCGAGGCGATGGAGGATTTGACGAACCGGATGCAAAACGAGCGATCGGAAGTGGAACCGGAGGCAAAGCGACAATGATGGTGGCTGCCTTCGGCGAAAAGTTGCGGTAACGGATGGTAAAACGGCGGATCCGGCCACAAATGAGTAGATCCGGGCCGGGGGTGAATAGATTCGATGATTTGGAGCGGATCCGAACAAAAAATGGAAGGTTTGGGTGGAGGGAATAACGGAACGGGGGGTGGTAGCACTAGATCAAAAGAGATCTAGGGTTTTCGGAGCGGTGGGAGGTGGATCCACGAAGGGGAAGGGGAAGGCGTGGCCGGCTAGGGTAGGCCGGGCCTTAGGGGGGTCGGTTTTGATGAGGGAGGGACGGTGAGGGGCTGGGGCTTGGGGGGAGGCCGGCGGTGGGGGGACAACAGTCCGGCGGCGGAAAACTGGAAGGAGAAGGGGGCGGCTGGCTGGTTTTCTGGCCGGCAGTGTGGAGGGGGTTTTGGGGGATTCCGGTGGTGTAGGGGGGGAAGAACAATGGAAAATGGTGGAGGGGGGTAGGGGTTACCTTGGGGGGAAGATTGACGGCCTAGGAGTCGTCACCTAGGGTTCCACGACGTCGGCACCGAGGAGGGATCGCTAGAATCCGGGATTAGTCTTCTCCAAATTCTGCAATGGCCTCCAAATCAGCCCCCTAACATCCTATTTATAAGAAAACACAAACTAGGACATCCCCATCAACGACTATGATTGGCCGGTGGGTTAGCCCTTAAAATACATCAAAATAAACTCAAAAAATATAAAGTAATATAACGTTTTGACTCGCGGCGACGCTCCGGACGCAATCACGGAGCCTGATCGTCTATCCGGGCACGACATATATGGAAAGTTGCCAAATCAGCCCCGAACGGGCCCAAAACGCGTCCTCGTCTCTGCTCCACATCAATCTCCCCGGCTTGAAAGAATTCATCTCCCGATGAATAGGGATCAAAATTCTCTCGCTGCATGATGGGTAAAACTCGAAGAAGTCAACCTGAGGTCGCCCAAGTGTCGTCGTTGGAAAGTGTCCTCGCAAATCAACTTCCCCTGACTGAAAAGATGTCATCTCCGGTGAATGGAGACGTACGTGCTGAAGTCGAAGTCCAGGGGCGAATCGATCAAGCTCTGCTGCTAGTACCCAAGAGTCACCAACGTCTGTAGTGGGAATGCACTGGTGGAGTCTGGTCTCCATGAAGCTCTCAACGGTCAACTCACGAGTGGTGGATCCCGGTGCGATTGGTGGTGCTTGCGGTGAAACCAAAGAAGACAAGTCCCCAGGTGGGTGGAGGTCAACAATGGGTGAGGACGTATGAGGGTGATATGGTAACGACAGTGGGGGTTGGGGTGGCTGGGCATCTCCACTGCTCGGGTCCACATACTCATGAGGTTCATAGTATGGTGTCAGACCTTCAACATTAAACACATGGTGAATTCCCATACTGGCCGGGATGTCAAGCCGGTAGGCGTTTGTCCCAATACGACTAATAATGGAATATGGACCTATTCGCCTCGCGCTTAACTTCTTGGCAGGCCCCGAAGGGAGCCTCTCAGGGCGGACTTGCACCATTACCTTCTCGCTTACATTAAATATTTGCTCTCGCCTTCGCTTAACTGCACGGGCTTTGTAATTTTCATTGCTTGTTAATATTCGTCGGCGGACCGACTCATGCAAATCATGCAAATGCTGTGCAAATGACTCAGCAGACTCATGCAGGTAATGTAAATGATGCAAAGACAACATGACTGACACAGTACACTACTTATAGAAAAATCCAATAATTCCTGAGATGTCTCTCAAATGTGGTGGCCTATTAGAAGGTTCTTTCAGTGGAGTATAGACAAACTCATCCTGTGTGTGACGAGCGCTCAGATGATCGTGAGAGACAACTATACTCAAATACGGGCTCGTAAAAAGCCAAATGTGTCGCGGTAAACGTAGCGTATCAGGGTGGTCCCCAGGACGTGTGTAAGAAAAGTCATCATGAAGGAGACGACCACCTGAGTGAAAATCGTGTACACCGACTGGAAGTCGTGACTCTAAAATATGATGAGCGTCCCAGACAAGAAGGAACTCATTGGGCGGCTCAGCGGGTGGCGTGTCTCAAAACTCATCCAGAGTGTGAGGCGTCATAAGGTAGGTCCTCCCAATATGAGTATACTCAAGTGAACTCAAGGTAGACCCTACATATGTCTTGCTCCGCTCAAGGTCCCTTTTCTGGGGCAAGGTCAGAACTGATAATGAAAGAGGCGTCATACCTGAGTGTCTCACCCGAGCCTCATCCTCACCAAGATGGGGTGGATCATCAGGAGGCTCAACAGGGGGCTCGTTATAGGGCGTCACTAAGGTCAAGGTCCTCCCGGTAAGTACCATCGAAAGGGGTAGTGCCCCGGTGCATGGGTGACATAGCCACTACGAGGTCAACACCAGGCTCTGAGCTCTCGGTCGTAACGTGGCTCAGGGTAATGCCAAGGGAAAAGCGACATAGACCTACGCTCAAGAATGGGTCTGCGGGTGCGGTGTCAAGACATGAGTCTAGGGTATGAGTGTTAATCAACCCCGGACATGCCAAAAGTGGAGGTGTGGGTAGGGACACAACACTACAGACTCAATAGGTCGCTCAGGCTTACCCTTCGTCGGGATCACAAGAGACGGGTCAGAAATAAGAGATAGGTCACTCACGGGACTAAGCATCTCGCTGGGGTGAGAGTAACCCGCACCAGGTATTACTCCCGTCGTGGGTGACAGGGCAGTGGTAGGCATCGTAGTGACCTCAGTATGAGAAGGGCTCGTACTGCAGAGGTCAAGGTGAGGGTCCAACCGACCAGCTCTGGCGGATCTCAAAGACTGTTCGTGATGAAGGGCAAGCTGACACGTCTGCTCGAGGGACTTCGAGCTATGATAAGCTACCTTAGTAGGAATGTCAGATCGAAGCCCAGTTCTAAATCTGCAAGTGGTCATGGCTGAGTCCTCTCGGATGTCGGTCCTTACAACTAACTTATCAAAGCAATCCATGTACTAGCGACAGACATGGATCCTTGCTGAAAGGAAAATAATTGGTCGAGCAAGCGACTCTGATACAATGAAGGTAGATACCTCCGACACAATATACGTTTCATGTCCCTCCAACTAGTGATGTGACGAAGACAGTCTCGCTCGCGGGTCCTCTCAACGCTAGCCCAATATGCCCTCGTCTGATCTAAAAGTCTAAGTTTTGCAAACTTAACGCGACGCTCGCCAAATAACTCAAAATGATCAAGATAATACTCAATATCCACGAGCCAATAACTGAAAGACTCAGGACTCGATGAGCCGTCAAAGGAAGGGAAAACTGTACGAAACTGACTCTCAAGATCTCTCTCAAAGTGAGGATCCTCAAAATAGTCATCCCTAAGGTAATCAGGTCGAGTCGAAGGTTCAACACGATCCGCTCGCGTGCAAGGATAAGAACGACGACAATCATCATACTGATCATCTCTAGCATAGTGAGGTTGTGTCGGTGTGTCGACACGATCTCGGGAAGTGGTGTGTCGCAGACGATAATAATCATCATGATAACGTGAGGATTTCTCTAAAGTTACTCTATGAGATCGGGTATAGGCAGACTTAGAATACTCAGATGGAGGAGACGAACGACGACGATAACTAGACATGGATGAACCTAAAGACTATATGACCTACCACTACAAAGCATGCAAATGGCCTAACATTGGGCTCTGATACCAAATGATGTCGGGGTAGGCTAGTGGTGCTCGGAAGCTAGGACTCTACGTGCACGTGCGGGGGGATATGCTAATTCAATGCTACATACAATGAAACAGTCGGATGACGACGACAATTAATTTAAACAATGAGAATTAACAACACCACGCAGTTAATCAAAATAAAGAAGCAATTAAATAATTTTGACGATTTGACAACGGCTTCCTCCCCGCGGAGGGCCTAAGGAAGCGGCGACGATTAATTCCACAAACAAATATTAGCGCAAAAGTACAACAACTACCAAACTATGATCACAACACAAATATAGATAAACAACCAAGTGCAAATGTCAAATACAAAACACAATACCACGAGATACTCACGATGCAGTGGGCTGATCCGAGGCGATGGAGGATTTGACGAACCGGATGCAAAACGAGCAATCAGAAGTGGAACCAGAGGCGAAGCGGCGATGGCGGTGGCTGCCTTCGGCGAAAAGTTGCGGTAACGTATGGTAAAATGGCGGATCCGGCCCTAAATGAGTAGATCCGGGCCGGGGGTGAATAGATCCGATGATTTGGAGCGGATCCGAACAAAAATGGAAGGTTTGGGTGGAGAGAATAACGGATCGGGGGTGGTAGCACTAGATCAAAAGAGATCTAGGGTTTTCGGAGCGGTGAGAGGTGGATCCACGAAGGGGAAGGGGAAGGCGTGGCCGGCTAGTGTAGGCCGGGCCTTAGGGGGGTCGGTTTGATGAGGGGAGGGGCGGTGAGGGGCTGGGGGCTTGGGGGATGCCGGCGGTGGGAGGCTGCAGGCCGGCGGTGGGGGGATAGCAGTCCGGCGGCGGAAAACTGGAAGGAGAAGGGGGCGGCTGGCTGGTTTGCTGGCCGACAGTGTGGACGGGGTTTTGGGGGATTCCGGTGGGGGGGGGGGGGGGGGAGGGAGAACGATGGAAAATGGTGGAGGGGGGGTAGGGGTTACCTTGGGGGGAAGATTGACGGCCTAGAAGTCGTCACCTAGGGTTCCACGACGTTGGCACCGAGGAGGGATCGCTGGAATCCGGGATTAGTCTTCTCCAAATTCTGCAATGGCCTCCAAATCAGCCCCCCTAGCATCCTATTTATAAGAAAACACAAACTAGGGCATCCCCATCAACGGCTATGATTGGCCGGTGGGTTAGCCCTTAAAATACATCAAAATAAACTCAAAAAATATAAAGTAATATAGCGTTTTGACTCGCGGCGACGCTCCGGACGCAATCGCGGAGCCCGATCGTCGATCCGGGCACGCCATATATGGAAAGTTGCCAAATCAGCCCCGAACGGGCCCAAAACGCGTCCTCGTCTCTGCTCCGCATCAGTTTCTTTTAGTGTCACTGGGAGGAATGATTTCTCTTACTTACTAGTCGGCTGAACCATCTTTAAATATTTCTTTTTAGGGGTGACGGGTGGGGAGATATGTCTAGGATAAGCATTTATAGTCCTCCCCTTATGTTTGCTTTTTCTTCAGTTGTATTATCATTCCTGATGTTGTACTTTAAATTTATGTAAAAAGTATATTTGAATTGTTTTAAAGTTTCAATGTATTTAGACAGTGTTTAAGATTTCAATATCTCAGATTTATGGTTCTTGTTTATTCTACTATATTTGAATTGTTTTAAAGTTTCAATGTATTTAGATAATGTTTAAAATTTCAGCATTTCAGATTTACGGTTCTTGTCTATTCTAGTTGGCTTTGTGAATTCAGAAATATGAGATACTCTTTTATCTTTAGCTTCACACTTTTGCTTCCATTGTAAGTATTGTCTAATTTTACTTTCATTTAATCATGATTTTTTTTACCAATTTTATTACTATTGCTTAGTTTACTTTTTGTCACGGGTTTCGACCGGACTGTTGATTGTTGTTAAGCTAGGTAGGGATATATAAAAGCATGCATATAAAGGAAATACTCTTTTTCTCAGTATAAAATATTGTTTTAAAGCATGCACTCATTTTTCCATTTAAGTTATTTTTAGTATCAGTAGGAGGAATGTTTTTTCTTACTTATCAGTGGGCTGACCCGTCTTTGGACATTTCTTTTTAGGGGTCACAGATGGGGAGATACTACTAGGATAAGCGTTCACAGTTCTCCATTTATGTTTGCTTTTCCTTCCATTGTATTATCATTCGTGATGTGGTACTTTAAATTTATGAAAACTATATATTTGAATTGTTTTAAATTTTCAATGTATTCTGATAATATTTAAGATTTTAGTATCTAAGATTTGTCCGTTGTCCATGACCATAAGACATTAGAACACCTGTGTTCGTTAATAGGGACTCCGATTTTTAGAATGCGCGTAAGAATCTATTTCACCTAAAACAAGAATGAAAGAAACTATAAGATATCTAAAGTACAAGCACACGCAGAAATCTAAAATCCCCATTGTCTAATAGTTTTGAAATTGGATAGAAGATTCAGGTTATGATCAAAGTAGAACAAACATTTATGTTTAAAATAGGGTTGACGGGTGGGGAGATATGCCTAGGATAAGCATTTATGGTCCTCCACTTTTTACCATTTTATAGTTTTTTTCATCATTTGTGGTGATTTATGCACTAATTTGTAGTTCTTAGTTTTTAATTCCTCTCCTTTAATAGTTCTCTAAGGTGACAATAACGCCTAAGATCATGTCAAGTGGTATTAGACCATACACGATTGTATGCATCTAACTTGCATCAATTGGTATCAAAGCCTCTCAGGTAAGTAGGGAGTGCATAAAATGGTCTTCACGATGCTTCAATTTCTTTGCATGATTTGGTTGTTTCATTTATGCTAATTCACACATAACTTGTGCAAATTATTTTTTTGTTTTTCCCAATTGTGTCTGCTTCATGCTATTTTGATAATCTTCTAATTCATTTTTTGGCTCTGTTTCAGATGTGGTTATCAGAAATGTTGAATTCCCTCTATCACAACATTCACACAAACCAATTATCATTCTTGTTCGTACATTTCTTTTCTCCCTAATTTTTGTTGCTTTGTAACTTAGAAGGAAGCTTCGGTTTGTTATCTTTACGCGCGCACGCACACACACACTTATATATATATGTGTGTGTGTGTGTGTGTGTATTACCCAGCCTAATGTTCAATAATTCAATTTTACATACATTTGTGATATTATAAGATGATGCAATATGCTCTCCAGCTATTCATATTGCAAGATGGTACATGCTTTCTAAGATATATTGTATAGATCTCTAGAAGAATTTAATTGGGACGGTCTTTTGATCCATAGAATTATTTAATCATATTGTTAGATGATATAAGAAATATTGATGTAAAGGCCCATTTATAGGCCCAATTCCTTCCTCTTCTTTACTCCCACATCTCTTGTATAAGATTATTTCACCCTCTCTTCTCCTATATATTTGTACTCTCTTTTGTATTTTACACATGAAGAAGGATCTACAAGGTTTGCCCATTACTTTCTACATGGTATCAGAGAGACTCGTCGCCTCTCGCGGACTCCACAGTCTCTCCTGCGGCCCGCGATCTCCTGCGGCCCGCGATCTCCTGCGGCCCGCGATCTCCTGCGGCCCGCGATCTCCTGCGGCCCACGATCTCCTGCGACCCGCTATCTCCTGCGGCCTGCTCTCCTGCGGACTCCCGCGGCCTCCCGCGGCCTCCCGCGGACTACACACTCTATCCGCCTTCCTCTGATCTCCTGCGGCCTGCTCAGTCTATCCGCTCTTCTCCGCTTCGCTACCTGCGGTCTGCGGTCTTCTGCGCCTTTTTTTTCTGCCTACATTTCCTCTTCATCTCTGTGGTTCCACCCTCCTCCTCGGACTTCTTATTGCCCCATCTCTCTGTCCCGTGGGGTCCACTTCTCCCTGCTGTTCTAATTCAGTCCGCTGCGAGCTGCTCCAGTCCGCTGCGGGCTTTCTTCCCCTCTTGCGGACTGCTCCTCTGTCCGCTGCTTCTCTCCTACCTTGCGAGCTTCTACCCATCCAGACCGAGCTCTATTCTCGCTCGCGGTCTCTTGTTATATCCCGCCGCGGACTGCTCGTAACCGCTGCAGGCTCTCTTCTCGCGTGCTGTTCAAGTTCCGCTGCGATTCCCCTTCTCGCGGACTGGTCCAGTCCGCCGCCGCCTATCTCAAATCGCGCCTTGCGACCTGCCCTTTCTAATAGCTGCGACCTGCTCCAGTTTGCTGCGAACTGCTCCTCCTCGCATTTTGCTCTAGTCGCCTCGGCCTTCCCTTCGGGGTTCTTGCTCGTCCTCTTCCCAGCAGGCTTCTGCTTCAGTCCGCTGCGGCCTGGTTCTCGCTGCGGCCTCTGCTTCTGGCTGCAACCTACATCTTCTCGCAGTTGATCGCAGTTCTCCGTGCTTCCTCGGTTGTAGCCGTTGGTTCTGTCCGGCAAGCCGCGTACATCCTTACCGACCGGTTTCCGTGCCTAGCCGCAGATCAAGATTATGACATCCGCCTTGACATCTGATGATATTGCGCGTTCAAGGTTGTCAGGATCGAGATCCTAGATAAGATCGTTTCGAGGTAGGACGGATTTGATAGTAGGGTTGGATCGAGGAACGCTTTACAAAATTAGGATGATTTACAAAATGATCTTATTAAGATCCTATAATCTGGATGCGATCTGACAACTTGGCTGCGTTGCGTGCTCAACTCCATCAGCTTCAAGGGGGTGATTAGTCGCCCCTCTGGCTTCGTGACCTCAATCTTCCAGGAAGGTATATCGTGCCTCTCACACAGCTCTCACTGGATTGTGGACTCAGGTGCTACATACCATCTCTCTCTGCAGCAGCCGCCCAAATATTTGGATACTGCTTACCCCAAGCACATCACTGTGGCCAATGGTGACACGCTTCCGGTTTCTGGTGCTGCTAATCTGTCCCTTACTACTTCTCTTTCCTTATCCTCGGTTCTTCATGTTCCGGGCTCTCCTTTTAACCTTCTTTCTGTTAGCCGTCTTACGCAAGACCTTTATTACTGTGTTACTTTCTCACGCTCTTCCTTTGTGGTACAGGATCGACTGACGCAGACTATACTTGGTATAGGGCGACTGTCTAATGAGTTATATCTTCTCAATGTTCCTCCCTCTGCTCTCACCTCTGTCTCCACCATTGATTGACATCGCCGTCTTGGGCATGCCCCCCTCCCAATTCTCAAGAAAGCTCTTCCTACTATCTCTATACAAGAGTTCATTTGTGAATCTTGTATCTTCGGTAAACAACACCGTGTCTCCTTTTCTCCTTCATGCACTCAGAGCGATTCTCCTTTCTCCCTAGTGCATTCTGATATTTGGGGGCCTTATAAGGTTCCTAGTGTCTTGGGGCATCGGTACTTTGTTACCTTTATAAATGATTACTCGCAGTTTACCTGGTTGTATTTACTTCGTGATCATACCGAACTCACGACTACGTTCCGTGCGTTTCTTACCGAAACGCTCACTCAGTTTTCTACCTGTGTAAAAACCTTTGTACGGACAATGCTCGAGAATATACTGATCGCACCTTCTCCAACCTGTGCGCTGAGTTCAGTATTATACGTCGGACTTCGTGTGCTTATACGCCTCAACAGAATGACATAGCGGAACGGAAAAATCGCCACCTCCTTGATGTGGCTCGATCTCTTATGATCCAAATGCAGGTTCCTCCCCTCTACTGTAACTTTGCCATCTCTACTGCTTGTCATCTCATCAATCGCATGTCTTCGTCTGTCCTCAATTTTGTGGCGCCCATTACTCTCCTTTACCCATCCATAACTCTCTTCTCTCTCACACCTCGTGTGTTTGGGTGTACCTGTTATGTCCACCACCTTGGTCCTTCCAATGACAAGCTAGCCCCTCATGCTACCAAAGCTATGTTTGTTGGGTACTCCCGCACTCAGAAGGGGTATGTTTGCTTTTATCCTACCACTGGTAAGGTGGTTGTGTCTGCTGATGTCTCCTTTCAAGAAGACCAACCATATCACACCAGCCCTTCTGATCCCCTTCTTCCTCCTCCGCTACCTCGACCCATCATACCCGTCACGTCTCCACTTCCACCACTTCTCCCAACCCCTCTGCAACACCAGTCCACATCTCCTCTCATCCCGGTTTCTCCAACACCACCAGTCCCCTCCAAACCTCCTGGCATTCAAGTCTACACTCTTCGTCCTTCTCGTCCAGACGCCCTGCAGCAGCCTCCCTCTACCGGTGTAATCTCGCGGCCTGTTGATCCAGCCTCCTCCTCGACAACACATCCCATGGTCAACTATGTCTCTCTACATCGGCTCTCTCCGCCTCTCCTTACCTTTGTTCTCTCTCTCTCTCCTCTATTTCTATACCTATCTCTGTGCAGGACGCCCTCCGACATCCGCGGTGGCGGGCCGCCATGAATGAAGAAATGACGGCTCTGTGGGGTAATCACACTTGGGATCTTGTGCCTCTTCCTCCTGGTCACAGTTGCGTTAGCTGCAAATGGATCTTCTCTATCAAACATGCTGCGGATGAGACAGTTGACCGCTTGAAAGCTCGGCTTGTTGCTCAGTGTTTTACTCAACAATATGACCTTGATTATGAGGAAACTTTCTCCCCGGTCGCCAAATTGAATTCGGTTCGGGTCCCTCTCTCTTTAGCTGTTCATCGTCAGTGGCCCCTCCATCGGCTGGATGTCAAGAATGACTTCTTAAACGACGATCTTCTTGAAACAGTTTACATGCATCAACCACCCGGGTTTGAGACCACGGGGGAGTCTCGTGTATGCTTGTTTCGCAAATCTATTTATGGTCTCAAACAGTCTCCCCGGGCATGGTTTGAGAAATTCAGCAAGGCCGTTCGTGAGGTTGACTTCAAACAAAGCTTGGCAGATTCCTCTCTCTTCACTCGTCACCAATCAACAGAGACCATAATACTTCTGGTTTATGTGGACGATATTCTGAACACTGATGATGACTCCACCGGGATACAATATGTGAAGCAACACATAAACTCTATCTTTCAAATCAAAGATCTGAGAAATCTTCGATACTTTCTTTTACTAGAAGTAGCATGACGACCTGATGGCTTAGTCTTGTCTCAGCGTAAGTATTGCATTGACCTTCTGCATGATGCTGGCCTCTCGGGTTGTAAACCTGCGGATACCCCGATGGAGGTAAACCACATGTTGCGTACTCAAGGATCTGAGGAGGATTCTCTACTCCCGAATCCGGAATACTATCGCCGTCTTGTGGGAAAATTGATCTACCTAATAGTTACAAGACCAGATATATTTTTTGCGGTTGGTGTGGTCAGCCGATTTATGCATACCCCACGTATCTCTCACCTCCAGGCTGTGGAGTGCATTCTCAAATATCTGAAGACTTCCCCTGGGCAAGGACTTGTGTATAAGCCATCTTCCTCCCTTTCTCTTATTGCATACTCGGATGTCGATTATGCGGGCTTGTCGGATGATCGGCGATCTACTACTGGGTTCTGTACATACTTTGGAGGAAATCTCGTCACATGGCGTAGTAAAAAGCAGACTGTAGTTGCCCGCTCGTCTTTTGAGGCTGAGTACCGTGCAATGACGGCTATTACTTCTGAACTAACCTGGCTTGAAAGTCTCCTAGTAGATTTGGGAGTTAAATTGACCTTACCTTCAACCTTGTTTTGTGACAGTCAAGCTGCAATACACATTGCAAAGAATCCTGTGTTCCATGAGCGAACAAAACATATTGAGGTTGATTGTCACTTTGTTCGGGAAAATGTCCAATCAAAAGAGCTGAAGCTTGAACATGTTCCTGCGTCTGGTCAAGTTGCTGATATCCTCACCAAGGCTTTACCTCGCAAGTTATATTACCATTTCTTGTCAAAGCTTGGTGCCTACGACTTGTACGCTCCAGCTTGCGGGGGAGTGTTAGATGATATAGGAAATATTGATGTAAAGGCCCATTTATAGGCCAAATTCCTTCCTCTTCTTTAGTTCCACATCTCTTGTATAAGATTATTTCTCCCTCTCTTCTCCTATATATTTGTACTCTCTTTTGTATTTTACACATGAAGAAGGATCTACAAGGTTTGCCCATTACTTTCTACACATATGAATTCCAGGTTAGCTATTGGCTTGGTTGAATACTTCATGTTATATTTTAGCCAAACCATTTATTTTGATAAAGACAAAGGAAATACTTGATCTTGGGTAATGAAGAAACTAGAGAGAGATGAACATTAAGAGTTCAATTTGAAATGAGAAGTAGAGAAGCATTGGCTGGCAGAAAAAGTAAATTATGGTTTCTCCTGACATCCTCTAATTTTAAGGTGTGACGCCAAATGTTCATATCTATAGTATAGATTGATTTTCTGATTTGGAATATACTAGTAGAATTGAATGAGATCTCCCGTGCAAATATTTGGTCTCGGTGTTAGTACTCCGACCATCCTAATATTTTATTTTATCACAAATTATGTATTAATCTGATTGTTCCGATGTAATTAAACATTAAATATATTTTTTAGTCATGATTAAATTGTTTGTCTAATAAAGGTTTTCCTTAGTAATATATATATATATATATATATATATATATATATATATATATATTATTTCTGTTGAGTATATTAATATTTTAGTAAGTATGGGTTTAGTCCCACATCGTGAGTTTTGTTTAAGAGTCCGTTTGAACTCCTATATTTTTCCCCTTTTTGGATGAATAAAATGCACTCATTATTTTCTTTCCTCTCTTTCTACATGGTATAAAAGTACATGTCAATTGCTTCGCCCGCTTTAGGGCTCCTGTTGGCATCGCTGCTCCCGCCACCGTAAATTTTTTTTCTTGCTTCCACGCTCTTGCTTTGGTGGCTGCTGATCCAGATGGGGAGTTCCTCTTCTGCTCCCGTCGATGGGACCAACACCTGATTCCATCGACGGGAGGCCCTGCTTTCTTCACCCACGATCTCGTGGAGTACTTTCTCTGCTACTCCTGTCGCCATGGCTTACTGCTGCTCGGCATGCTCGTTGCTATCAACGGATCCTGCTCCCTTCTACAGTCGAGGTTCCGGTCCCCATTCCTTTAGAAGGAGAACACTCTTCTCCTCCCTTGATCAAGCAGTCAGGGGGAGCGACTTTTGCTCTCGTTCTCATCGACAGAGGGACCGCCCTTCTCCTCCCTCGATCCCGTTTCCAGAGGAAGCGGCTGCTGCGCCTGTTCCTCTATTTCGATCCCACTGAGTTTTCAGTCCCCGTTCCCGTGGAGCTTCCAATTCTCAGTCCCGTCGCTGTTGTTTTATCCCACATTGTCAACCACCATCACCTCTCTTTTTATGTTGTGTCCAAGCCAAAGGTTTCCCCTCCAACTTGAGGGGGAGTGTTGAAGATATTGATATTTTAGTATTTTAGTATGTGTGGGTTTAGTCCCACATCGTGAATCTTGTTTAAGAGTCCATTGTAACTCCTATATATTTCCCCTTTGTGGATGAATAAACTGTACTCATTATTTTCTTTCCTCTCTTTCTGCAATTTCAAATAATAATGCATTTCTTGAAATAGGATCAGATGATTGTTATTTTTTTGAAATTAGTAATTATTTACATCAAAATATCTAAATTTCCTTTTATGTTAGTGTAGATCACGAGTTGCTTACGTATTAATCAAGCCATGGTCATTTAGATAGCTACTCTTCAATACTTATTGTTGTTTTCTTCTCAGTTGGCCAGCACTGGACATGGTTTGGACCACATTGCAGCAATGGATCTTCTAAATAATGTCAAATCAGTGGGTGGATTAGCCATTGCAATTGTACTGAAACCTTTTAGTTTTGAGGGACATAGAAGGCAGAAAGAGGTAACTCCATACCCTTTAACTTGAATTCTTATTGGTTATGTTTTGTAATTTTTATTCTTGTAATCTGCTTTTTTTGTAAATGCATGCGTTGTATATTAATGCATGTTTTCCATTTTTTTTCACGGTTAGCTTAGCTGGAATGTAATCTTTGATGATTTTGCAAAACCTCAATTTTTAATGCTTTTGTCATTTGTTTGTCTAAACTTTTATGATGTCTTTTTTTTAGTTAAAATGTTTTACTTGATATAGATGCAAGATAAGTTTAAAAGTTAAGGTAATTATCTAGAGACCTTTATCAGTACATCTTTAGGAGAGAATTAAAGTCCACTTATGGTTGGATAATGCAGTCTTCTTACGGGATATTGAAGGAAACAATTAGATACGTTTCTGATGGGTGTGTCATCTCTTGTTTTTGGGGAATAATGCAAGTCTTTTTGAAGAAGCATTTTTGTGTTCTTTTTTCACACATTCTTTTTATTTAACTAATTTATCATAATTATCATTGTAACCTCACCCAATTATTTTGGGTCAACATTATTAGTCCTCCATTCATTCTTATTGAGTGCGTTTTGAAGTGTTAAGTTTATTTTGGTGTTATTCTTATGTTTAGCTTGCAATCATGTTAAATTTGTTGGATGTAAAAATACTTGTATTGTTTGGTAAAACAAATGTGAACCTAAAACTTTATTTTCTTTTCCAAAGGGTTGTAAGCATCAATAGGTGCTTATTAATATATGTAAACATTAAGAGATGCTTGTTAAATATGCCTCTGTATAGAAATGGTGTGTATTGTCTTTTGAATGATTTTTTAGGCGCCTTGTGGTTATAGATATGATGACTGTTTTGAAATTTTTAAATGGAGTAATACAAAATTTTTTGATGTTTGTCATTGTCCTTACTTCCCATTAAGTAGCATAAGAACCCACAGAGATCATGTAGACAATAAGTTATCATGATTGAAATAGAGGGCTGATAGACACGACTAGGTTATGCGGGTGACGTTGCGTCGCCCGCTTCTTCCCTACTTCATTCCAATAAATAAGATAGATCAATAGTGCTTACAAGACTTGGACTCTTCCTTCATCTACTAGGAGGGCCAACCATTAATTCATAGAAATAAACCGCGATGTAGAAATAAAGATCTATTAACACCTTTATTCTGACACTGCGCATCTCTAACCCGAGGGTTGATTGCCCGCGCTTGTTTCACCTAAGGTTCCACAATGACCTTGTCCTCAAGGTCTAAATCTGGGAACTGGGCCTTGAGCTCCTTCGTCATGATCAATGTGGCTTCCTCCAAGGGCAGTCCCCTCCACTGAATGAGACTTTGTTGTACCAAATGTTCCTGAATATCCTTGGTGCGTGACCCCAACATTGATCCGAGAGGGGAACTGCCCCGTGCTAGATGATCGGAGGTACTGCTCGTACTCTAAAGTGAGTTGAAATATCTGATCAAATGTCTTGAGACGATGGAGAATAAGCTCTCTCTGAATCTCAGAACGTAAGCTAACCTTGAAACGAGAGGCGGTGGCAATGAGCTCCTCATAGATGTCACTCCAAACGACAAGCACAAAGCGAGCCATATACTCAGCGACAGAAAGTGGCCCATGTCGTAAGTTTTGCAACTGATCAAGTAACTGTATTAAATAATGTGCGGCTGACAAATTTTATCTATTTGCGAAACATATTGAATTATGTATTGCAGCTGTGAGGGACTTAATGAATGATAGGCTATACCTTTTTTTGTCATTTACTGTTAACCATTGAAATATTATGCTGCTTCATATGTTTTCTAGTGGATGTTTTGGTAATACAATTACTATAGTATCTTATCTTGGATTTTTCTTTAATGGTTAAGGTAGCCTGTTTATATGTGTTGGACTAGGAAGGGACGATGATGATTGTGACTTTATTTCGAGCGGATTGTTGTTCTAGGAATTTTATTTTATTTTGTATTTTTCTGATTTTCTTTTAGTATGTTTTGGAATATGTCGCGATTGGAGAATTATGAACGTCCACGGCGGCTCCTAAATTTATAAATAGGGATTGATAGCTCATTTTATAGAGATCAAAAGTTGAAGAAAGAAAATCAACATTTGATCACCCTTTGCCGAAGTTGAAACTTGGTGCGATGTTTAAAATCTTCTTGCTCCTTGTTGCATTGGCTGGCCTTCCTTCTACCCTTCGCAATCATTTCTGGCCACCAACCTCTCCTCCACTACCACTTCCGGCGACCACCCAAGCCACAGACCATCCCCATAACCGCTTAACACCTCCACCTCCACTCCTCCACTTCCTATAAACACCTAATTACAACCCCAATACCCTGAAAAACCACTATATCTACCTACTAACTACATATTACCACTCCCCACTTACTCATAGCCACCCATCCCATCACTAAAATCTTCCGTAAACTTCTAGCATCCCTCCTCCCTCTCTATAATCTCTGCCAACTCTACACTACTCAGAATTCACGTGGAGGCAGTTATCCCCCTCAGCACTCCCAAATACCAATATCTCATCCCACAACCCGCTCTCCCATTAATCTTTCAGCCACTGGAGGCAGCCATCCCGATGCAGGACAGAGTGACAGACGTCACATCTGCCTGCCACCCTGGCATCACCACCTGGGGGCCCACCTTGGATTCCACCGAGGCGGATTTCATCCGGGCTACAACCCGTACACCCCAACTAGATCTTCGTTTCTCATCACCAGGAAATGGTTGGCTGTTGAAGTT
Source organism: Platanthera guangdongensis (assembly GCA_039583875.1). Lineage (NCBI taxonomy): Eukaryota > Viridiplantae > Streptophyta > Magnoliopsida > Asparagales > Orchidaceae > Platanthera > Platanthera guangdongensis. The sequence goes on from CM077156.1 coordinate 5,289,297, forward strand.
AGGGATCAAACACCCGACCTCCTAGATAAGAGGTCCTCACCAACGCTCTCATCACCAGCTGAGCTGCAAATCAGTTGGTGATGAGAGCGCTGGTGAGAGCCTCTTATCTAGGAGTCGGGTGCTCGATCCCGAGCCTCAACTAGCTACCGTTTCTTGGTGATAAGAAGCAAAGGGCCGATTGAGGTGTATGGGCTGCAACTTTGATAAAAGCTGCCTTGGTGGACTCCAAGGTGGGCCTCCTGGTGGTGATGCCAGGGTGACAGACATCACCAATTTGTGATGAGAGTGCTGGTGAGATCCTTTTATCTAGGAGGTCGGGTGTTCGATCTTTGGGCTCAACAACTTACCGTTTCGTGGTGATGGGAAGCGAAGAGCTGGTTGGGTGTACGGGCTGCAACCCTAATGAAAGCCGTCTGGGTGGACTCCAAGGTGGGCCCCCTGTCGGCGATGCCAGGGTGGCACGCAGGTGTGACGTCTGTCCTGCATCACATCTCCATCTCCCCCTTCATCCAGCACCCATCCTCTTGTTCAGAGCTAATCCAAATGCCATCCTTTCTCCTTTTCTTACCAGTACAACAACAAAGGCCTAAATTCAAGTTCTTTCCGGCCCCCAACCAAGTTTCAGCCTTTGCCAACAACCCTTCTATTACGCGGACACATGTTCCGCGAGCACATTCACTCAAGACATTCACTAAAGTGGACACCCCTCGTCAAAATGTATGGAGCGTGCATATGGAAGCAGCCATGGTCGAGGACACATTCACCCAAGTGGACCCCCCTCATCATAATTTATGGACGCACATATGGAAGCCGCCACGACGACATTCTTATAATTAATTTGTATGAATTAATTAATTGATATTAATTAATTCATACTAATTAATAACAATCAATTAAGTTAATTATTTGTATTTCCTTGTTGGGTTGTTTTTTGTATTTCCTTATTTAGGTGCCTTTTGTATTTCCTTGTTTGATTGTTCTCCCTCATCTATATATGGGGGATGGGTTTATGTGTGAAATTATCTTTGAATGTATGAAGGTTTTTACGGTTGCTCCCTAATTTCATCTCTTCTCTTCTTCCTTCTCGTTCATCCCCGCCAGCCCTTCCCCATTGCCGGATTTCTCCTGGAATTTATCCGTGATCGTAACAATTGTTCCGACCTGCCGTGCCGCCCGCCATCTCGCCGCCGGTGTCTGAGATCATCCGTGCTATTGCTGGTCTACGCGATTCTCGACCCGAAGCCTTGTCCGCTCCGCGCTGTACCGCAACGCTGTTTACGCACACGTATGGACCATTCCATGCATCAAATTTCTCCCGCGCTGCGTCGTCCCCGTCGGCTTCCAGATCTGCCGTGCAGGGCCTGCCGATCTACCGCATCTAACGTCGAAATTCCGTCCCGACTCGCGGATCCCGCGCATCGTTGGGTTCGGCCGTTTCCGCCGATTTCGCCCAGCGACAAGCCGTCCGCCTGGTGTTTCGTTCCGACCCGCCTGGTTTCGCACCGATCGCCCGTCCGCCTGATGTTTCGTTCCGACCCGCCTGGTGTTTCGTTCCGACCCGCCTGGTGTTTCGTTCCGACCCGCCTGGTATTTTGGCCGGCCTGCTTCCGCACCGATCGCCTGTCTGCTCCTTTGATCGACAAGTTCCACAATAGGGATCAATCTATTCCGCGCCTTCAATCGGCATGGTGTTTCGTTCGGCTTGTTCCGCACCGATCGCCTATCCGCTCCGATCGCCTGTCCGCTAAAGCTTGTTTGTCCGCTCCTTCGATCGGCCAGTTCCGGCCCCTCCAACCCACATCTCTATGCCGTATCGCGCTCCAGTCGCTGCCACAACACACCCGCTGCACTGCTCGCCCCAACACCGCCAGCTTGCTGCTTCCTTCCGGCGCGGCTTCGTTGCCTTCCCACGTCGCCGACATCATCTCCAGCCTACATCATGGGCACCATGGCCGCCACCCATTCCGTTGCTCCCGGGCCGCTGTTCTTGCCGTCGCCGACCACCAACCCTCAGCTAGATTTCTCTAACCTAGCTGCTCAAATCCAGGCCACATGCGCCTCCCTCCACACAAAAGTCGATCGTCTTCTCGTGTACCACGAACGAGATTCTGCAACCCTCCATGAGGTTCCCTGCCCTAAGCCGTCTCCACCACGGCTGCCTCCTGCACCATGCAAAAGTTTCCCGGCCATGCCACCTTTCTCCACGGTCGTTGATGTGTCACCTCTCTCCACGGTGGTCGTCCCTCCGCCGCTTCCACCGTCCGCATCGCCGCCTCTTCTGCCGCCCTGTCCGGTAAACAAGCCGCCCCGCCTACCGGCCCATACTCCGCCGCCCCAGTCTTACCGCCCCCCTTCGACCCCGGCCTTGCCGCTTCCACCGCCGCATCGCCGCCTCTTCCGCCGCTCCGTGCCCCGCTGTTCCCTACGAGTCCGTTCCTGCTGCTGACCGTTGCGTCTCCGACATCCTTGTGGCTGCTGCTCACCACCGCTCCACCGACCGTACAGAAGCCATTACTTTCGCCGCCCGTCGTTCCGGTGGCGTCGCCGCTACTCTCCAACACCGCTGCTACACGCTTCCAGGACTTGTTCTGACGGGAGGTCAAGGTACCAGATGATCCTTCCGTCGACTCGCATCGGCCCTGCCGATCCTCTGCCGTTATTTCAAAGCCCTTAAGAGGACAGAGTGGAGGATTTTTCGTCGCTCATCGCACGCCATCAAAATTCTTCACGATCCTAACAAGGGGTGGGGCTTTGACCTTGAGGACAAGGTCGATTTTCAAGGGTGGTATAGTATTACGTGAGCACATTCACTCAAGTCGACCACCCCCCTCGTCAAAATGTATGGAGCGAGCATATGGAAGCCGCCATGGTCGAGGGCACATTCACTCAAGTGGACCCCCCTCATCATAATTTATGGAGCGCGTATATGGAAGCCGCCATGGCGACATTCTTATAATTAATTTGTATGAATTAATTAATTGATATTAATTAATTCATACTAATTAATAACAATCAATTAAGTTAATTATTTTGTATTTGCTTGTTGGGTTGCTTTTTGTATTTCTTTGTTTGAGTACCTTTTGTATTTCCTTGTTTGGTTGTCCTCCCTCATCTATATAAGGGGGAGGGGTTTATGTGTGAAGTTATCTTGGAATGTATGAAGGTTTTTAGGGTTGCTCCCTAATTTTGTCTCTTCTCTTCCTCCTTCCTTCTCGTTCACTCCCACCGGCCCTTCCCCTTACCAAATTTCTCCTGAAATTTATCCGTGATCGTAACACCTTCACTTGACTAAAGTCTGCTGGCCAGCCATCCTACTCCTTCCAGATTCTATTCACCGCGCTCCGGTCACCAACCACACATCCTTAATCCTCCTATCCTTCTATCTCACAATCAATGTGTTTGTTTATGGTTGTGAAATTTTAGTGTTGAATTTTGTGGTTATTCTGTGTTGTAATTTTTGTGTCAAGGTATCTCCAGTCCTAGTTTGCTTATGCATTTGTTTTCTCACACTCTTACTTTTGCACACCTACCTAAACCTGTTCCTTCATTAGAGCTCTACTTTAATGTGATTGTTGCGTGCCAATATTTGTAAATTTGGATTATTGCAAATAGTCCTTCGTTTGCATGCGTTTTTTAATATTTCTATAACACTAGTTTTAAGAGTTTCATTTGCAGGTAAATGACTTGGTGAGCAACCTAAAATCATGTTTAAACTTCTACATTGGTACGTTTCTTCTCGAACATATTCACATTTGCCCATCCATCTATACATATACATGTGTGCGCGAGCGTGTGGCCATTTATCGGGACTCCCCCTCTATGTTTGGTAAATTACAGGTTGCACCCCTCTTAATTATGAAATTACAAACATATCCCCAAAGTATCCCCCCCCCCCCCCCCCCCCCCCCCCCCCCCCCCCCCCCAAAAAAAAAAATCCACACACTCGCCCCTGTAAATATAAACACTTGTGTAGACAAATGTGTGCTTGTCTATGTATATTATAAATATATATGTATGTATATATATGTAATTATATGCATACATATATACGTGCATACTTATGCGTGTTTGTCACGCAACCACAATTTACTGCTTGCATGTGCACCTGTATTTTTGTTATGCCATCATAATTGAAAGAAAAAAGCATTAAGTCATCCATGTCAGAAAATAATTTTTTTTTACTTAGTAGGGATCAGTCAAGGGGACGGCTACATTTAGGATACATTTACGAGATTAAACTTAATTTAAATATCACATGTTAGCTCACTTCCATCTGTAATGACCTCAATGCACATACTCATCCTATTCTTATGTACTTTTCTTATAATTTCTGGAATGCGTTTGAAACTTTTTGAACATTTGATATTATTCCTCAAACCATCTATGTTAAAATTTTCATGCCTTCCTTTTCTTTTGATGGATTTTATAAAGGCCTGCTCTCTTTTGATATTTCTTTTATATATTTCGACTTTTTGAACATCTCTTGCTCGTACATTGTAATTATTTTATTTCATACTTACACGTTAATATCAACAATTAGAAATTTTATACAAGCATATAAAATTTTAAACTAGTTTTCTTTAGTAAGCTAATTAGAATTTACTTACGAAGAGTCATTATTTAGAAAGAGTTATTTTCGTCATTTCTATATTTAATGTGGTTGATGATTGTAGAGAGGCAAATTTTGAGATTTTTTTTATTCTCTTAAATATATATTACATCAAGACAACTATAATTACACCTATAAATAGGTGAGATGAGTGAAGACAAAATCGTCACCCAAGATGTGGGACTAATACCTGTGTAGTAATGGGCTTAGTTGCGGGTCTTTTTATGGGCACTTTGTATAGTTTGCTTTAAGTCTCCCTTCCAAACTGGCGCATATAAATCATATAAACCAAACTTAGACAAGAACTAATGATAAAGTGGGCATGGTAAGATTTTGGTAAGAATATCGGCAATCTGTCCGGCCGCAGGGACATGTCTCACGTCTAGTTTCTCATCTGCACTTCTCTTGGATAAAATGACAGTCAGCCTCAATGCGTTTGTGGAACACATGATTTTTTGCAATGTGGATAGTTGCCTGACTATCACAAAAGAGAGTGGCTGGAGAGGGAAGTTTCACACTCAAATTCACGAGAAGGCTTTCCAACCACGTAAGTTCAGAAACAACTGAGGCCATTGAGCGATACTCTGCTTTTGCAGATGATCGTGCAACTATTGTTTGCTTCTTGCTTCTCGAGGTGACAAGGTGTCCTCCAAAGTAAGTGTAATAACCACTGGTGGATCAACGACCATCCAGAAAGCCAGCATAGTCAACGTCCATGTAGGCAATGAGAGATAAGGACGACGATGGCTTATACATAAGCCCGTGATCAGGAGCACTCTTTAGATGTGCTCAACTGCCTGTAGATGTGAAGTTCGTTGAGCATGCATGAAACGTCTGACAACCCCAACATGATATATTAGGTCGTGTAACTGTGAGATAAATTAGCTTGCCCACAAGACGACGATTGTATTCTAGATTTGGATCTAGTAGGTGAGAGTCAGAGCTGTGCGCACAAATCTTATGGTTGACATCCATATATATTTTTGCAGGTTTGCATCTAGAGTAGCCAACATCTTGAAGAAGATCAAGACAATACTTTCATTGAGATAAAACAAGGCCATCAGAGCGATGAGCTATCTCGATACCGAGACAATATGTGAGATTGCCCAAATTTTTGGTCTGAAAAACAAATGGCAAGTGTTTCTTGTTCATTTGTATGTTATTGAGATCATTGCCCATGATTAGAAAATCATCACCATACAACAAAAGTATCACTGTGCCTATCATGCGGTGATGAGTAAAAAGAGAGTAGTCTGTTGAGTTTCGAGTAAATCCAATATCGCGAACGACACAATTGAATTTATCAAACCACGCTCAAGGAGATTGTTTGAGACCTTAGAGAGACTTCTTGAGATGTCTAACTAGATTTTCCCCCGTGATCTCAAACTCAGGAGTAGGCCTCCACAGGAAAACCAAAAGCCACACCAAACCGCAAAACCGAACCGCACCGCACTACGTTTCAAACCGCACCGATTGGGTGTAGTGCGGTTCGGTTTAAGGGGTCTGAAAAAACCGCAGATTTATTGGTGCGGTGCAGTTTTCAGTTTGTAAAAACCGTGCAAACCGCACCGCACTGTGATTATGATTTATATTTTTTAAAATGTTTGGATTGATTGGGTAGTTGGGCTTGTTTGATGCAAATGTGCTTGGGCTTAGTTGGTGCAAACCGCATCTCTAAAATGAGTCGGTTTCACGGTTTGAATTATTGGACATAATGGTTGCAGGTGGCCTGAATGCGTGTTGAAAAATGTTGAAAACAATTGATCTCTCTGTATGATTGACCATTGCTTCCATTTATTTATTATTCTTCAGTGAGTAGAACACTAGAACTTTACTGATTGTTGCGTAGTTAAGCCAAAAAAAATTATGGACAACCCAGATCATTCTTTGTGTGAAGGGGTTCAACATGACCATTCCCATCAAGTTACACCCCCATGAAGTACTGAAGCTCTCCCTGATAATGTTTTGAAAATATAAGGTATATGTATTGGAAAGTAGATCATTTAAGCACCTTTTGTTCGTGCATAGGTTTCAAGTGAAACAAATTTGAGAACTTCTTACCTGAAAATTTTAAAAAAGGAATTGAAAAGTAGAGATATGATGCAGTAAATCTGCAAATGCCAAAGTGAAAGGATGTAGTCTGCAGCAAAGTGAAGCATGTTTTTATGGTGAATGAGTACTTTTTTGAAATCAAATCCATTGAAATTATGCTTGATCTTTTGTTGGGTACATTGGTTCAAATGTACCTGATTTGAAGAAGCCTCACCCAACTCAATGATATACATCAAAATGTATTTGATGTATTTTGAGTTTACTTGTGCAGGTTAAGTATTTACAGGAAAGATGGAAAAGTTTCTAAGTACATGTGTCGACACCTAGAGGGAAAGTGTCGACACTTAAGAAGACTTGTGTCGACACCCAGGCAAGCAGTGTCGACACTTGGAGTATTTGTGTCGACACCAGGGATGCTGAGTCGACACCAGACAGAAAGTGTCGACACAAGGAGCTGTGTCGACACTCAGTGAAGAAAAGTGCAGTGAAGCAGTGTCGACACTTAGCAGTTGTGTCGACACCCAGAGAAACTGTGTCTACATCAGAAAGTGTCGACACTTGGAGGCTGTGTCGACACTCAGCAAAAGTCAGCAGAGACTAAGTATAAGTGTCGACACCCAGAGCAATGTGTCGACACTCAGCAGAAGAGTCAACACTTGAAGAAAGTGTCGACACAAGAAAGTATGTGTCGACACTCAGCAGAAGAGTCAACACTTAAATAAAGTGTCGACACAAGAAAGTATGTGTCGACACTCAGCTGAAGACTAAACACTTGAAAAAAGTGTCGACACAAGCAGCTGTGTCGACACTTAGCAAAGTTCAAGAATATTCTAAGTACAAGTGTCGACACTAAGGAGTTGTGTCGACACTCAGCCAGAGTCTCGACAGAAGAAGAATGTGTCGACACCCAGAGCAATGTGTCGACACTCAGCAAGTATCAACACTGAAGACATGTGTCGACACCAAGAAGAAGTGTCGACACTCAGCGAGTTCAACACATGAAGATGTGTCGACACAAAAGTGTTGTGTCGACACTTAGAAGAATTCAGCAAAATACTGAAGTACAAGGACTTGTGTCGACACACATTATCAGTGTCGACACATGAAGAAGAAGCAGTGTCGAGATATAAAATCTACAACACAAGGAGTTGTGTCGACACCTTGTAGACTAGTGTCGACACTTAGACAACTTGTGTCGACACTTGGTCTATAAGTGTCGACACTTAAAGACAGACAGTCTCGACACTTTTAGACAGTTACAGAATTTTCAAGAACTGACTGGATGACTTGACAGCTGCCATTCCAGCCGGTCTACTGCACCTGTCAGAGTTGTCAGAAATCAGTTATGGACCGGACCAGCCGGTTAGCATGAAGAAGGCCTATAAATAGGCTTATACTGTCTACAGAAGAAGTTGTTCAGATTGATTTAGAAGATCAACACATCAAGTAATACAAAGAAGATCTAGCTATTTCTTGAAGAATCTAGTGAAGATCTAAGAAGTTGGAGAGAGAGAGCTCCATCCAAGAAATCAGTCATTGGAACCAGACTGAGAAGAAGGGTTCAGATTTATTCTGAATCTTAAGTAGCAGAGATCAAGGATCAACTGCAGAAGAGGTCAATCTTATTGAGTTCTACATTCAAGAAGCTTTGAAGAAAGCCAAGTCAGATTGATTTCAGCTGAGTTCTTCCAAGAACTCATCAAGAAACTCACAACTCTTCTCTCTTTTCTCTTGAGTTGTTGAGTTACAATTATTGTATTCATTTTATCTTGTAGGATCCTTAGGGATCTGAGTTTTGTAAGCCTGTAATTATAAAGGCTGAGTGTAGGGCTTGAGTGCCTGAGTGTAGGAGATTGAAATCTCTGAGTGTAGGCCTGTTGTGGCTGAGTGTAGGCCTTGGTGGCTGAGTGTAGGCCTTGGTGGCTGAGTGTAGGCTTTGTGAAGAAGCTGAGTTGTAGGGCCTTGGGCCTGAGGTGTAGGAACCTGTTTTGGGTTCTGAGATAGTGGAGGAGTTTAGCCGAATCTAGTACACTGCTAGATAGGCGAAGGGGGAAAGTGGATGTACCCAAACATTGGGGAACCACTATAAAACTGTGTGTCTACTGTGTGCTGTGATATTCTGTGATTGCTGTGTACAAATAGATATAACTCTGAGATAAAATCTGATTGCTGCCTTAAAAAGTTAAAAAGATTCAAGTCACCTATTCACCCCCCCTCTAGGTGTTTAGGTACAATATCTTTCAAGTGGTATCAAAGCGAGGTTACTCAAAAAGGGACATAACTGTCTGAGTAGATCCTGTTGGCAGATTCAGGTTAAGTCAATTACAGAATCAAGAAAATCAAGAACCATGGGTTCCACTGAAAATCATAAGGAATTGAGATCCATGAAGCTACCCATATGTAGAAAAGAGATCTTTGGTATCTGGAAGGAAAGGGTGAGACTGTTTATGGAAGCCTCAGACCCTAGGATTTATATCACAGTAAAAGAAGGGCCATATGTGCCCATGAAGGTGTCAGTCTTAGATGCAAATCAGAGAACACCTAAGGATTTCTCTGAAATGACAAAGGATGAAATTGTTCTAGCCACTATGGATAAGAGGGCTCAGAACATCATAGTGAGTGCCATAGATGATGCAACTTTTCAGAATCTGATACACTGTAAGACAGCTAAAGAAATGTGGGATACTCTTATTGTGTATATGGAGCGTTCTGAAGAAGTGAGGCAAGACAAAAAATCCTTGCTAAACCAAGAATATGAAAGTTTTAGACAAGGTAAGGCTGATAGCATAACTGAGTGCTATAAGAAGTTCTACAGGATTGTGAATGAGCTCATGTCCTATGGCAGAGAGTTCAGTAATTATGAACTCAATGATAAGTTTCTAAGGTCCCTAACAAAAGATTGGGACACCAAGATCTGTGCCATTAGGGAAATGACAAAGTTGGGAGAAATTCCTCCACCAACACTTTTTGGCAAACTGCTGTCCTATGAAATGCAGTTAATGGTGAGGAAAGAAGAGGAGAAATCAACAAGAAGTGAACATAAGGAAAGGACAGTGGCCTTCAAATCAGAAGCCCCAGAAAGTACAGGAGTAAGTCACCAACTCCACCTCCAAAGGTTGCTGAAACTGAGTCAGATGAGTCAGCAAGTAGAAAGTCTGAAATCAGTGAAAGTGATGAGGACTTTGCTGCCTTCACAAGACATTTCCAGAAGTTCTTAAAAAAGAAACAGTGGAGGACAAGGCCATCTACTTCACAGGGAAAAGAAGACTATTATCAGAATAAAAAGTTTTCAAAGAAAGACAGGAAAAAGACCAAGTCTAGCAAGACAACTCTTTCAAAAATAGTATGCTATTGCTGTAATAGACAAAGCCATGTTGTTGCAGATTGTCCAGAAAAAAGGAAGGAGTCTAGTGACAAGAAAAGGACTCAATACAAGGGCAAGAAGGAAAAGTCTTTTGTTGCCAAAAAGGACAAGAGCCTGTCAGATATTTCTTCATCAGAAACTGAGTCAGATGCTGAGGCATATATAGGACTGTTTGCTGAGTAAGAAGAAGAAGAGTTCATTCAGATTATGAACTCTATATATGAACAAGAGGACAGTCAGTGCCAAAGACTAATGACATTGACAGAAAGTGACAAAATCCTGGAGCAGCCAGGACCTAGTAAGGTACAACATTGTTCTTTTAGTTCAATTTCTTGTGCCAGTACAGAATCAGATTCATCATCATCAAATGATGAGAGTGCATCTGAGTCTGAAGAGGATATTCATCAGTTGATAGATGAATATAAAGTTCTGTTGCAAGCTTATAAGAAGAGCAAGTCCCTAGCCAAAAGTCAGGCAAAGGAAATTGCTAATCTCAAAGCTGCTGCAACTGATTTTGAGAAGTTGTTTGATCAAAAGCTTAATGAGATAGCCAGACTGAAGCACATAACTGTGATTCAGATGGGGACTATATCATTTAAGAATGATCAAATTAAGAGTCTGGAGATTAATCTTCAGAAGGAGAAAGACTTAGTTGCTAGGTTTTCTAAACCCAAGTCAGTTCTACCCTTAATTGATGAATTTGTTCATCACAAAGGTAAAGCTGGACTGGGATTTACTAGACCTGCAAGGACTGTTCAGTCCAAGTTCAAGTCCAAGGGCAAAGCCCCAACTCTCAACAAGTCAGCTGTAGATAAAACAGCAAAGACAGTACCTAAGCAAAGGTACAATAAGTTTGAGTGTTGGTGCTGTGGCAAGGTAGGCCACTTTGCAATGGACTGTTGGCACAATGCTAGTGCCAAAGTGAGTAGCAAACTGCCTGTTGGAAAACCTGCAGGTAGCTTTGTTAGGATGCAAACTAACCAGTACCAAGGACCCAAGAATTCTTTGGGTTCTAAGGTTCACTAATCTGTTTTGCAGGTGAGTCCAAGTGGCCATGACCCAATATGGTACTTGGACAGTGGATGTTCCAGACACATGACTGGAACAAGGGGTTTACTAAAGGACTACACACCTATCAAGGATGGTCCAAAAGTCACCTTTGGTGGATCTGAAAAAGGGATCATCAAGGGTTTTGGTAACATATCTAACTCCTTTATTACAATTACTCAAGTGACCTATGTTAAAGGTTTGAAACATAACCTTATTAGTATAAGTCAAGCGAGTGATGTAGGATATGACATATCATTTGTGAAAGATGGTTGTCATATCAGGAGGTCAAATGATCAAGAGATCATTTTGACTGGTTATAGAAAAAGGAATGTCTATTGCTTAGACATTATGGTTGAGAACAATGGTTCTCCAGTGTGTCTAGTAGCTGATGAGACAGTCTCTCATTGTGTCAAATGACACAAGAGGCTAGCCCATCTTAACTACAAGACAATTGGTAAACTCTTTAGCAAAGAGTTAGTGAGGAATGATCCTCAAGTTAAGTGTATTAAAGATGGTATTTGCTCAGCTTGTCAAAAGGGCAAGCAGACTAGATCCACCTTTAGAAGCATTGAAAACAAAGATGCTGTGAGGTGCTTATACCTCTTGCATATGGATCTCTTTGGTCCAATGCCAGTTCACAGCCTAGGTAGGAAGGTCTATACCTTTGTAGTTGTAGATGACTACTCAAGGTTTTCCTGGGTGTTCTTCCTAAGACAGAAATCTGAAACACCTAGTGTCTTCTATAGCTTTGTCAAGCAAATTCAGAATGAACTAGACAGTACAGTGGTCAAGATAAGAAGTGACCATGGTACTGAATTTCAGTCTGATAGCATGACAAAACTATGTGAAGAATTTGAGATATTTCAAGAGTTTTCTTCACCAAGAACACCTCAGCAAAATGACATTGCTGAAAGGAAGAATAGAACCTTGATTGAGGCTGGTAGGACCCTATTAAGTGATACATCACTACCAGAATATTTCTGGGCTGAAGCAGTCAATACTGCATGCCATGTTATTAATAGGGCTACCATAACTAAAAGCCTCAACAAGACCCCCTATGAGGTTGTGAAAGGCAGGAAACCAAATCTATCCTACTTCAGGATCTTTGGTTGTAAGTGCTTTATACTTAACAATGGAAAGTCTTACTTGACTAAGTTTGCTGCCAAGTCCCAAGAGTGAATTTTTGTTGGGTACAACAACAACAGTAAGACTTATAAAGTCTACAACTTGTCTACTCAAGTTGTAGAAGAATCTGTACATGTAGTATTTGATGAAACTAGACTTATTAACAATGAGTTGTCTAGTAGTATTTGCAGCCCCACAGGTATAACAAAGAAGATGGACAAGCTCACTATAGAAGAAGAACCTACTGCAAGGCAGCAAGTAGAAGATAGTGGCTGCTGTTCAGGGGGAGTACTACATGTACCAAATGCAGAAGAAGTACAAGGAATACAACAAGATGAAGAAGTTGAAGAAGTTCAACCTGAAGTCAGGATGCCTCCAGCCAATAGGCATCTAAGAGATCATCCAGCAGAACAAATCATTGGTGATCCAAGACAAGGGGTACAAACAAGGAGCAGAAATCTGAATGCAGCAATCTACTCCAGTTTTCTATCCCAAGTTGAACCAAAGAAGTTTGAAGAAGCCATCCTAGACCCTCATTGGATTGAGGCAATGCAAGAAGAGCTGAATCAGTTCAAGAGATGCAAGGTCTGAGAGCTTGTTCCTAAACCTAAAGACCACAACATAATTGGGACAAAGTGGATCTATAGGAACAAGATGGATGAGCATGGAGTCATCATTAAGAACAAAGCAAGATTGGTTGCTAAAGGATATAGACAGGAAGAAGGTATTGATTTTGATCAAACCTTTGCTCCAGTAGCCAGACTGGAAGCCATAAGGATGTTCCTGGCCTATGCAACCTTTCAAGGATTTAAAGTTTACCAAATGAATGTCAAGTCAGCATTTCTAAATGGTAATCTAAAAGAGGAAGTTTATGTGGAACAACCATCAGGTTTTGTTGATTCAACTCTACCTAATCATGTCTATAGACTTAGGAAAGCATTATATGGGTTAAAGCAAGCCCCTAGGGCTTGGTATGAAACCCTGTCTAGTTTCCTCATTGAGAATAAGTTCACAAGGGGAAAATAGACAAGACTCTATTCCTTAGGGAATCCAGAGGCAAAGTAATACTAGTCCAAATATATGTAGATGACATAATATTTGGGTCTACTGAAAGTAGTCTTTGCAAAAAGTTTGCAAAACTAATGCAAGGACAATTTGAGATGAGTAGTATGAGAGAACTTAAGTTCTTCTTGGGTCTCCAAGTAAGACAGACTGAGAATGAATTATCCATATGCCAGTCTAAGTTCACCCTAGAACTCATAAGGAAGTATGGTATGGATTCATCCAGTACCATGAAGATTCCTATGAGGTCAAGTATGTCTCTTAGCAAGGATGATGCAGGGAAACCTGTAGATGAGTCTTTGTATAGAGGGATAGTTGACTCCCTATTATATTTGACTGCAAGTAGACCAGATATCATGTATGCTACATGTGTCTGTGCAAGGTATCAAACCTACCCTAAAGAGTCTCATTTGACAGCAGTCAAAAGAATATTGAGATATCTAAAGTGCACACCTTATCTAGGCCTCTGGTACCCTAGGAATGAGGATTTTGAACTAACAGGTTATTCAGATGCAGACTTTGCAGGATGCAAAGAAGACAGAAAAAAGCACAACTGAAACCTGTCAATTCCTAGGTGGAAGACTGATTTCATGGAGTAGCAAAAAGCAAACAAGTGTGGCTATCTCCACTGCAGAATCAGAATATGTGGCTGCAGGAAGTTGCTGTGCTCAACTTCTATGGATACAACATCAGCTTGAGGATTATGGATTTCAGGTAAGTAGAACTCCACTCTTTTGTGATTCTACAAGTGCTATATAAATTGCTCATAATCCTGTTTCTCATAGTAGAACTAAACATATTGAAATAAAATATCATTTTCTTAGGGAGCATGTAGAGAAAGAAGATATTTTACTAGAATATGTTAAAACAGATAATCAACTAGCTGATATGTATACTAAGCCCTTAGAAGAAACTAAGTTCAATAGGTTTAAAATTGAACTAGGAATGATAAACTTAGAATAAGTTTATAGAAATGGCTAAGTCAAAAGGTGTCGACACACAGAGATATCTGTGTCGACACAGAATAGTGGTGTCGACACTTCAGGAAAAAGGTGTCGACACATCTAGGAAATTGGTGTCGACACTTCAGAAAATTAGTGTCGACACATGACAAGTAGGTGTCGACACATCCAAGGTGGTGTCGACACTTAGGTTTTAACTCAGAATTATTTAAGTAAAGTCTCGACTAAATGTCGAGTTATGTGGTGTCGACACATAAACAAGTGTCGACACATATAGATGTTGACTAAACTTGTGTCGACACGAAAGTGTCGAGACATTCTAAGTCTGTGTCGACACTTATCGACAGTGTCGACACAATTTAAGTTAGCTGCCCGCCTTTTCATCTTCAAACCTAGAAAGGTATAAATAGGATTTTGCCTTTGTCTGTCGACACGCTTTCAAAAGTTTCGAGACCAAACTTGTGTGTCGACACGCTTTCAAAAGTTTCGAGACCAAACTTGTGTGTCGACACCTCTCTTCTCTCAGTTCAAATTCTTCAAACCCTAATGACGCCAAAGCTTGAGGAGAACGTCAATGAAGGCTATGAATTGGTGCGCGACGCATTTGGTGATGCAGACCAAGAAATCAAGAATGTGATAACCCTATTTGCAGACTCGGGGTTGGAATTTCTTGTTTCAGAGCCTACAAAGATCTGGAAGAAGGAAGTACTGGAATTCCTCAATGGAGCTCAAGTAGACGACTCTGGACTCAAGATCAAGTCAAGGGTCCATGGTGAAAAAGTAAAGGTCTCTCCAAAAAGTCTGAGAAAAGTACTTCAGTTGCCAAGAACTAAGGAAGAAGAAGAGGTTACAGCTTCCATGACCAGAGATGCATTGGCATGGTGTGGTCTGGATTCTAAGATGAAGATTGGATCAGTGTTTAATAGAAAGGGCATGAACAACCAAGGAAAGTTTCTATCAGAAATTGTTGGAAAAGTAATCCTAAGTAAGCCAGGAGGGCATGATAGGGTATCAGCCCATATGTTCAGTATTATGACAAGGATAATCTTTACTTTGAAGACAGATTGGTCTGTAGTGATCTTTGAGAAGATCAAGGAGAGTTTGAAAAAGCCCAATTTGGGAAGAATACTAAGTTTATACCTTGCTGGTATTATACCAGAAGTTATGGGTCAAGCTGCAGGAAGTAAAATCAACCATATGAGGAAAATGGACTTGAGGATATTCTCCAGATGGGACAGAGTGTTGTCTAAAGAGATGCCAACCCCTGAGAAGATAACTCCTGAGAAAGTAACTCTACAAAAGAAGAAGAAGAAAACTGCTTCAGTGGCACAAGTTTCCTCTAGCAGCTCTGATAGTGAAGAGCAAGTTGTCTTCACACCTGATGAGCATGAAGAAGGGACTGTTGAGAAGACTCCAGCTCAACAAGTAGTTGCTGAAAGGCAGGGGGAGCTACCACCAGCTAGCCTCTTACACCAGGATCAAATCTAGGGGGAGCCACTAGTTGTGGAAGAGCCCACTCCTCTTGAGAGTGAGCAAGCAACCAACATCATCCTTGAGGTAATCACTGAGCTTAATGCTTTAGATTTCCCTATAATGGATAATGTATTGTCTGATTCCCTAAAATATGACAATCAGCAAACTCAGATTCATGGTCAAGTCCCAGATGTTGTCATGGAGGACACATCTGTTACAGTTGCAGTTGTATCTGATCCAGTGGTAGATGAGCCCAGAATTTCTCCAGCTCATTCTCCACAAGAATTTACTATGGAAGATCTATTTCTTAATCTGGATCAAGAAGACTTTGAAAAAGAAAGTACAGCTGCTGTAGAAGAGAATGCTCAAATTGAGGGGGAGCAAGTGCAAATTCTGGAAGAACCTGCAAGGCAAGAACCTGAGAAGACACCAGAAGTGCAGAATGAGTTACCTCCTAGCCCTAAGGAGAGGGTAGAAATTGCTAGCTCCTCAGCTTCTGAAGATGAGGAGGCAGCAAGAGCTAAGAAAAAGAAATTTCAAGTATTCAAGAGAAGGAGCCAGAGTTACAAAAAGGCCTTACAAACTATTGCACCACAGCCTATATCACAACCAGCACCTACTGTTGATTATAGTGCTCTAATGGTTGCAATGCAAATTAAGCTTGATGAGCACAGGCAGACCATTGAGAAGTATGTGGATGAAGGGCAGAAATCATTGCAGTTTGATTTGGCCCAGGATATAAAGTCTATAAGATTTGAAATGAATCTTAATAAGAAGGAGATGACTGACTGCTTCCACAAGGGAGGGAATGCAGTAGTCTATCTAGCAACTCATCAAGAGAACATAAAAGCTCAAGTAGATGACATAGCACTGAAGCAGGGATATGTTCTAGAAAACCAAATCAGAATGAATGACAATTTGACAGAATCTCACAATGCTATTGTCACAGAGATGAAGAACATTGCTGCTGGCCTGACAACTTCTACTGCTACTGCTATGACAGCTTTTGACAAAGCATTTCAAGAGGAAATAACTGCTGTTAAGACTGCCATTCAAGACTCTCAGAAGATCATAACTGAAAAACTCCAAAGGTTAAAACCTTTCTACAGAGATGGAGTCAATTATCTAAATGCCCAAATCAGATTTCAAAAAGATGATTTAAGGGATCACATAGAAAGAGAAGTCATAAAGGGGGAGAGGGTCTTAATCAAAGCTGGCTCTGACCATGCAAAATGGGTTTCTAATTCCATCAGAGCCACTCTTGGTTATCCTCCTCTTTGTGATGATGATAATGTTGCAGAATCTGGAATTAACCCTGCATATCTTGGAGGTGAGCAACCAGAAGTAGCTCAAGTGATCTATCCTTCACCAGATTTTGATATGGTTCAAGCTGACATACAGTCCATGTATAGTCCACCTGATGGAAATCAGAAGGTTATTCTTGACAAAGTAGTTCAGCCAGTATCTGAGGCCTTACAGGAAGCTATTTTGAAAGAGCAAGCTGAACAAGAAGCTAGATTGTCTAAGAAGAGGTTCAAGGAGCAAGCTGAACAAAGACCTGACTTTGAGCAGTGGAGCCCCACCTCAAGAAATATTATTTTGACTGCCTGGAAAGCTGCAAAAGATAATGTGCAAGACAGGAACAAGTGGTTTTCTGAATCAGAATGGAGAAAGCATGAGACAAGGCAGGAGGCCATAGTCCAATATAGAAGAAAGACCAAGATGGGAAAGCTACCTCCTACTGCCCAGGAGCCTAGCAAGTACTTCCCCAAGCCTTATCATTATTTTGAGAGGCAAAAGATCGAAGCTGAAGAGCTAAAGAAGAAGGAGCTTAAAGGGAAAAAGCCTGCTGCTGCTGAAGACACTGAAGCCTCAGTACAAGCCAAAGTACAATCTGGGAAGGGCATAGTAATTAAGGAGGCTGAACAAAAGTAGCATAGAAATTTTCTTAAGTTTACTATGTAATCTTTTGATGTAAAGCATTCTGTAAACTTTAGAATTATGAATATGACAAGCTATTAAAACAATGTCTGTGTGATAAATTTGCTATGTGATAAATTTATTTCATAATTGTTCTGTGATGATATCTGTGTATGCATGTTTGTTTAATACATGTGATGTTTCTTTCCTGATTACATAATCCTGTTTAACATCATTCTGTAATTTTATTATGAATGATGTATATCATTGACTAAGGGTTATGACTTCTCCAAATAGGGGGAGATTGTTGGGTACATTGGTTCAAATGTACCTGATTTGAAGAAGCCTCACCCAACTCAATGATATACATCAAAATGTATTTGATGTATTTTGAGTTTACTTGTGCAGGTTAAGTATTTACAGGAAAGATGGAAAAGTTTCTAAGTCCATGTGTCGACACCCAAAGGGAAAGTGTCGACACTTAAGAAGACTTGTGTCGACACCCAGACAAGCAGTGTCGACACTTGGAGTATTTGTGTCGACACCAGGGATGCTGAGTCGACACCAGACAGAAAGTGTCGACACAAGGAGCTGTGTCGACACTCAGTGAAGAAAAGTGCAGTGAAGCAGTGTCGACACTTAGCAGTTGTGTCGACACCCAGAGCAACTGTGTCTACATCAGAAAGTGTCGACACTTGGAGGCTGTGTCGACACTCAGCAAAAGTCAGCAGAGACTAAGTATAAGTGTCGACACCCAGAGCAATGTGTCGACACTCAGCAGAAGAGTCAACACTTGAAGAAAGTGTCGACACAAGAAAGTATGTGTCGACACTCAGCAGAAGAGTCAACACTTGAAGAAAGTGTCGACACAAGAAAGTATGTGTCGACACTCAGCTGAAGACTAAACACTTGAAGAAAGTGTCGACACAAG
Source organism: Platanthera guangdongensis (assembly GCA_039583875.1). NCBI lineage: Eukaryota > Viridiplantae > Streptophyta > Magnoliopsida > Asparagales > Orchidaceae > Platanthera > Platanthera guangdongensis. Next base: position 5,307,845 of record CM077156.1, read on the forward strand.
GAGCTGTGTCGACACTTAACAAAGTTCAAGAATATTCTAAGTACAAGTGTCGACACTAAGGAGTTGTGTCGACACTCAGCCAGAGTCTCGACAGAAGAAGAATGTGTCGACACCCAGAGCAATGTGTCGACACTCAGCAAGTATCAACACTGAAGACATGTGTCGACACTCAGCAAGTATCAACACTGAAGACATGTGTCGACACCAAGAAGAAGTGTCGACACTCAGCGAGTTCAACACATGAAGATGTGTCGACACAAAGGTGTTGTGTCGACACTTAGAAGAATTCAGCAAAATACTGAAGTACAAAGACTTGTGTCGACACACATTATCAGTGTCGACACATGAAGAAGAAGCAGTGTCGAGATATAAAATCTACAACACAAGAAGTTGTGTCGATACCTTGTAGACTAGTGTCGACACTTAGACAACTTGTGTCGACACTTGGTCTATAAGTGTCGACACTTAAAGACAGACAGTCTCGACACTTTTAGACAGTTACAGAATTTTCAAGAACTGACTGGATGACTTGACAGCTGCCATTCCAGCCGGTCTACTGCACCTGTCAGAGTTGTCAGAAATCAGTTATGGACCGGACCAGCCGGTTACCATGAAGAAGACCTATAAATAGGCTTATACTGTCTACAGAAGAAGTTGTTCAAATTGATTTAGAAGACCAACACATCAAGTAATACAAAGAAGATCTAGCTATTTCTTGAAGAATCTAGTGAAGATCTAAGAAGTTGAGAGAGAGAACTCCATCCAAGAAATCAGTCATTGGAACCAGACTGAGAAGAAGGGTTCAGATTTATTCTGAATCTTAAGTAGCAGAGATCAAGGATCAACTGCAGAAGAGGTCAATCTTATTGAGTTCTACATTCAAGAAGCTTTGAAGAAAGCCAAGTCAGATTGATTTCAGCTGAGTTCTTCCAAGAACTCATCAAGAAACTCACAACTCTTCTCTCTTTTCTCTGAGTTGTTGAGTTACAATTATTGTATTCATTTTATCTTGTAGGATCCTTAGGGATCTGAGTTTTGTAAGCCTGTAATTATAAAGGCTGAGTGTAGGGCTTGAGTGCCTGAGTGTAGGAGATTGAAATCTCTGAGTGTAGGCCTGTTGTGGCTGAGTGTAGGCATTGGTGGCTGAGTGTAGGCCTTGGTGGCTGAGTGTAGGCTTTGTGAAGAAGCTGAGTTGTAGGGCCTTGGGCCTGAGGTGTAGGAACCTGTTTTGGGTTCTGAGATAGTGGAGGAGTTTGACCGAATCTAGTACACTGCTAGATAAGCGAAGGGGGAAAGTAGATGTACCCAAACATTGAGGAACCACTATAAAACTGTGTGTCTACTGTGTGCTGTGATATTCTGTGATTGCTGTGTAATTGCTGTGTACAAATAGATATAACTCTGATATAAAATCTGATTGCTGCCTTAAAAAGTTAAAAAGATTCAAGTCACCTATTCACCCCCCTCTAGGTGTTTAGGTACAATATCTTTCATCTTTTTTAATACATCTTTGAAATACTGTCAATTGGTTTGAATTCTCAACATTAGTACGTGTTAATGAATAATTTATAACATTAGTAAGTTAATGAATAATTTATAACATTATACAGATGAACAAATCTTCAATCCTATAGCTCTTTTCACTGCCAGTTCCAATCACCCGTCCTTATTTTCCTGCAATACAACAGTTCTTCATCAAACCTTGCCTGAGCTTTTCCATTCTTTGAGCAAGTAGGATACGTGGTGAAAAACCGAAAGTCTAAAAGTCTAATGATAACTAAAAGTCTAAAAATGAATGAGATAAAAAAATCAGTGAAAAACCGAAACCGCACTGTAAAAATCGACAAAAAACCACACCGAATCAAAACCGCACCACACGGTTTCAGTACAGTTTTGGTTGGTCAAAAACCACACCCTTATGGTGCGGTTTCGGTTTGGGATCAAACCGCACCAAACTGCACCGCTCGCTGGCCTACCCGGGAGGCTGCTTCATGTAAACAGTGTCAATAAGGTCCCCATTCAAGAAAACATTTTTGATGTCCAACTGATGCAACGACCAGTGACACGATAAACAACCAGAGAAATTAAAACACGAACAATATTTAGCTTCTCAACAGGCAAGAATGTCTCCTCATAGTCGAGGTTGTGTTGTTGTGTGAAACCATGAGCCACAAGACGAGCTTTCAGTCGTTCCACAGCCCCATCTGCTCTATGCTTGACGGTGAAGACCCACTTACAACCTACACAAGTTTGACCAGGTGGTAGTGGGACATGGTACTAGATTTGAGATGACTGTCATTTCTTCATCCATAGCTGCCCGCCACTCGGGGTGTTGAAGAGCTTCTTGCAAAGAAGTAGATACAAAAATAGTCGTCAAAACAACAACACTCAAGCCTTTATCCCACTATAGTGGGGTCGGCTATATGGATCCTTTGTCGCCATTGTGTCCTATCTTTTGTCATAATCTCACTAATGCCTAAGTACATCATGTCTTTCCTTATAGTATCATTGCAAGTCGTTATTGGTCTACCCTTCACTTGTTTAACATGCCTTGTGACTAGACTCTCACAACGCCTAATAGGTGCCTCTAATGGTCTCCTTTGTACGTGTCCAAACCATCTTAGTCGAGCTTCTCACATCTTCTCTGCAATTGGTGCTACTCCTGTCATATCCCTGATACATTCATTCCTAATTTTATCCAGGCTCGTGTGTCCACACATCCACCTAAGCATTCTCATCTCTATAACTCCCATTTTTTTGCTCACGTACACAATTCATTGCCCAACACCAAGAACCATAAAGCATCGCTGGTCTAATTGCAGTTCAATAAAACTTGCCCTTAAGTTTTAATGGTACTTTATAATCGCATAAGATCCCTGACGCGCCTCTCCACTTGAACCAACCCGCTTGGATTCTATGTGTCACATCTTTATTAATTCCTCTGTCTTTTTAAACTATCGATCCAAGATAATTAAAACACTAACTACGGAAATAGTCGACAAAATGCCATAAATTTGTGAAGCCCCGAAGTCAAGTGATGTAATGAGACATAATTAGATAGAGGATGAACAGTAGGGGATGGTACCAAATCAGCAAGCCGTAGAGCATCATTTGTAGAGAGTAACTGTCGTTGGGTATCCAAACGAGGGTATTGTTGTTTGTACACATGAATAATTGGTGGGTGTGGAGATATTTTAGTGGGTGTAGGTTTAAGGGGAGTTGAGATAGAATGTATAAGAACGACATGGCGTGGTAGTGGTGATGTTGCTGGAGGTACCGTAGGTGTGGAGTGAAACTGCTGGTCTTCGAGGATTGTTACATCTGCAGATGTGACAATTTCGTGATCAACGAGCGAATAACATACATAACTATTATGAGTGCGAGAATATCCTACAAACATATATTCAGTAGTTCGGAGAGCAAATTTGTTTGTAGGAGGACCAAGACGGCAAACATAGCACGCACAACCAAACACATGAGGAGTCAAGGGAAAGGGAGGTGTGGAGGGGAATAAAAGGTTGAAGGGGGTCACAGAGTTTAGAATGGAGGAGGGCATGCAATTGATGAGATAGGACGCCATATATACCGCAAAATGCCATTATACCGCTGACACCTTCATCTGAAACATAAGAGAGCGCGCGACCTCAAGAAGGTGACAGTTCTTTCAATCGGCAACCCCATTTTGTGGGGTGTGTAGGCACAAGAAGTTTGATGTATGTTAGAGAAGCCCATTTAATCTAGGCCCATTATGTATTTTTATTGTTATTCTCTCTCCTCTTTAGTCCCACATCATGTATAGGACCTCCCTCTCTCTTTCTATCATCTATATATTTGTACTCATTCTTTGTATTTTATACAAGTGAACATATATACAAGGTTGATTTTTCCCTTATCTACAATGTAGAATACCATTCTCAGCACAAATATTTTATAACACTTGACTAGTATATTCGCACGCATTATCTGTTTGAAGATTTTTGATATACATAGAAAACTGAGTATGTGTCTCATCGATGAACACGCAAAATACACCATGTAGTTCAGAACAGTCGAGAAGTAAATATAACGAAGTCATGCAAAAATAATCATCAATAAATATGAAAAAATAGCGATAATAAAAAACACTAAGCGTTTCATATGGTCCCTAAATATCAGAGTGCACTAAATTAAAAGGAGTAGAGCTCCGAGTACAATGAGTTGTAAACATAGAACATTGTTGTTTGCCATAGATGTATGACTCGCAGGCGAAATCGGGGAGGGAGAGACCGGGAAAAGCTTTTTGAAGAATTGGGAGAGATGCATGCCTAAGCCACCGATTCCAATCAACAACGGTTAGAGTAGTGGTGGGAACAACCGGAGTGTAGAGCCCATTTGACAGTTAGTCTCTATCAATTATATTTTGGGTCTGTCGATCCTGCATAATAAAGGAAGAAGATGAAAAATGTTATAGAAAAGTTAAGATCTTGTGCTAGACGACTAACATAGAGAAGATTAAAATGAAAGTCTGAAACGTGAACCGAGCATAAAGAGAGATGAAGTGAGGGACACATCCCCAAAACCACAAACAGGGGCGGTCTCCCCATTAGCCACCATGATGAACTTAAGGCATGCAGAATTTAAATATTGAGGCAGATTTTGTGGAGTAATATGATTCACGGCACCAGAGTCCATTATCCAAGTTGGACTATTGGAAAAGCAAGAGATACCTTCATTTGAAATAGATGCCACAGAACTAGGAGAGTGACTAATCAACCCTTGAAGATGTTGAAATTGTGTGTGCAAGCTGTCAATGTCAGCATGGGAGGTAAAGGGAGCATCAGTTGCAATGAAGACATGTTGTTGCAGAGGCCGCCAAGGTACACCATGTTTACAAAAGCAAGTAGACTCCACGTGACCGCCCCTGCCGTAATAGGTGCACACATGAGTGCCGATACCCTTGGTGCAACCCCCACGTGCCAGTGACAGAGTGGGATGGTGTTTAGAAGAGTGTTGGAGAAGGGACAAAGAGATAAGCCTTGGAGCATCAGGGGGTGGTGTCACCTTCAACATGAAGGAGCACACATCATAGAGGGAAGGAACTGTGGAGGACTAGAGAATGGTGGCACGAACACTCTGGAGATATGGGGGTAAACAGACCATGATCATTACAATGTCGATTGCTTCTGAGCATGTTGAGTGGCGAGATCCGACTTTGGAGGCTGATGTTGAATCCAAGCTTCGACGAGTGTTTTGGATTTCACAACAAAGGAGGTTAAGTCTCCGTCAACTCCCAGAGTAAGAGATTGAAGCTCCGTGAAAATGTCAAACAAGTGTTGGAGACTGTCTTTATCAGAATTCAAGGAGTGAAGTTCATCCCACGTTGCCTTTGCTGTCTCCTGATACATTGACATACGATATGGCTTAGCTTCCATCGAATTCAGGATCCAAGACCGCACGCGGACATCATCACGAGGCCATTGCTCGTTGGGCTCAACATGCAGTGCTTTGGAGAGATGATGAAGCAATCCCTTTGTTTGTAGAACACAATGCACCGAGTTTACCCACTCGACAAAATTTTTCTTGCCACTGAGAGAGATAGTAGTGATCCACAGTTCATCCTGTACATTGGGAATAGGGGCTGAAGCAAGAGCCGGAAGGGAGGAAGAGGAAGAATTGATAGGCGTGCCCATGACTACTAAGGGAAGAGAAGATAGTCTGATATAGACCGGATTCCTTGAGACGATTTTAAATAAATAAATTTGGAAAAAAATTTAAACTTGTAACGCTAGCGTGAAGTTCTCGAGCAAACGGTAAGCAACAATCAATCTTAGCTTCACAAACGCGCATAAGAGCCTGACAATCGAGCGTAATTAACCACTATGACATATTTTTTCCACAAGTATGCGAGAGAGAAGAGTCACACAATCGTGAAAATTAACGATAAATAAGTAACGAGTTAATTAAGGGGAAGCAAGCTCTGACTGTATTAAGATCAAACAAATATTAAGCATATTTTTGATTAACTGTAAGCTAGCAAGGGAGACAAGTTTGGAGATATACCCACAGTTGCAAGACTAACTGATGTTAGGGGAACGACAATTGGATCATCTGTTGGAAGCAAAATAATTGGTTGAGGCTTAGGGGCTTCACGCCATTAAGGATAATTTAACTTCAGAGTTGTCGGGCAAAGGCTGGAGTCGAGAGGAGTCGGCCGTCAGAGTTGTCGCTGGGGTGGGTCAGGAAATGCCTGTCCGAGTCGACCAGCCCTCAAGTAGTGGCGGCAAGAAATTTGGTTCAGCAGCGGCTCGTCCCGGTTTCTAGCGGAAGGAACCCGACGAATTGCAGCGTTGATCCCGTTAGAAGAGGGCAGGGACCGGTTCGCCGGAACCCTAGGGCGAGGGTCGGCGCTGCTAGCTTTGGCAGAGGCACTTCAGTTAGCGCAATGGGGGAAGAGGCGGGGCTGGCTTCCGACAAAACAGAGAAGACTCTTTTTCATCGAATTCTTCCAAACAGACGCAGAACATTATTTTATAGGCAGGGGAATTATTTCTCTAAGGCCGGCTGCTCTGGGCTTTCTTAGGAAAGTATCATCAATGATAAAAGTTTAAGGAGATTCAACTTCCTAAAGTGGATTTTTTCCAAAGAAAAATAAAATTCTTTCAAATAAGGAATAAATTATAGGATGCCCCAAAACTTTCTTTCCTTCTTAATTATTATAATTTTAATATTTTCTAAAATAAAATATGCTTAATTTTAATAACTTATTTGCGTGCGCTTGCCTTAATTAACCTATTTCCTAATTTAACGGATCTTTTTATTTAGGGTCCTATTAGACAATCACCCCAATAAGTCGTTACAACGAGCGCAAACAATGTGCGCTAAATAAAACGAACTACATGCACGATAATTAAAAAAGTGCGCGAAGACATGCGCGACAGAAAAAAATGCAGGGAATAATAATAACATAATTATGAGCAAAGATGCGACGCGGGTTGGATCATAGTCACAAAGGTAGCACGATACACAACAAGAAAGTGTCAGACTGTGTCCTGAGGCGTGATAGAGGTGTGCTACGACACGGGGGTGCGGCCTAGGGCGCGACATCCATGTGTTGCGATAGAAGGTTGAGGCAGGGTGCAGGCGTAGGAGAAAGTAGGAGCGCGTGTGCGCAGAAGAAAGCAAGAGCGCCTGCGTGCGAGAGAAAGCTGGTACGCGTGCGCGTGGGAGAAAACAGTCACGCGTGCACACGGGAGAAAGAAAGCACTCGTGTACGCGGGAGAAAGCAGGTGCGCCTGCTCGGGCTTCAACAAAGGGGACGCGCAGGATCAACAAAAACAAATGAATGTGCGGGATGCGCGGGATAAACAACAATGCGGGATCAAAGCGCGGAGATCCGTGAGATCGACAACAGTGTAGGACAAGCTACGGGAGTGATGCTTGCGCATGGGAATTACGATTACGAACTGCAACAATTTTGATTGCGTACCGGGAGGCAGAAGACAAGGCGCGTTTGAGCCTATAAAAGGAATCTAGGGAGAATAAATGCTCGATAAAAAAAAATCGGTCCATTGGATTGTCCTCGCTTTGATACCACGTAGAGAAAGATAAATTTGGAGAAATTTTTTTATTCTCATAAATATATATTACATCAAGACAACTATAATTACATGTATAAACGGGTGAATTGAGTGGAGACAAAGTCGTCATCCAGGATGTGAGACTAATGCCTGTGTAGTAATGGGCTTATTTGCAGGCCTTTGTATGAGAATTTTGCATAGATTGCTTTAACAATGATGAAGTTAATTTTTAGATATTTTCTACTGTACTTGTACCATAACTTCAGCCTAGCTGGTTGACATAGGAGGTTAAGTGCCACGGAATGAAAGAGACATGATATCCTTATTCCCAGGTGGATTCCTTCTAGGGAACAAGTAGTTGGAATTTAATTGAATCCTTCCTTATAGTAATGGATTTTTGGTTATTTCATTGCAAATAACACTATTATGGACCTTATGGTTAGGGGTGCAACTCAGATCGGTTCAGTTCACCCAAAACCAGGAACCGAACTATATAGGTTTTGTTCTAAAATTTTGGAACCGGAACAGACCCATGGTTCTAAAGTATAGAACCGGATCCGAATCGTTCGGTTCGGTTCTGTTCTCGGTTCTAAGCAATAAGCATGTCTCCTATATAGATGTTTAGGGGTGCAACTCGGATCGGTTCGGTTCCACTCAGAACCAAGAACCGACCCGTATAGGTTCGGTTCCAAAAATTTGGAACCGGAATAGAGCCACGGTTCGAAATTGTAGAACCTGAACCGAACCAAAAAAATATCGGTTCGGTTCCGGTTCGGTTCTCGGTTCCTTAAATTTAGGGTGTAAATATGCTGTACTCGAAAAAATAAATGCAAAACCAATGTTTATAAATCGAAGAAAATAGACGACATTAAGCTTGCATGACTACAAAATCATCAAGGTTTCTCAAATTACTAAATACATTTAATAATCTCATCATACAACATTTCATATTTGTTAGAAACCACGGTGGGGCCCATTTGAGGGGGGCACATGGTATCCAGATCCGTGGCCGACTGCAGTCGAATGGCTAAGAACATCCCCAACCAAATCACCAAGGATGAATTTAACCGGGGTAGGTTGTTGAGGCGTAAGAATGTGGGATCGAACCCACGACCTCCTTTATCAAGCTCAGTTGGGTATCAAGTCTTCGCTAAGGAGCTTGATAAAGGAGGTCGTGGGTTCGATCCCACGCCTCAACAACCTACCCCGGTTAAATTTATCCTGAGTGATTTGGTTGGGGATGTTCTTAGCCATTCGACTGCAGTTGGCCATGGATTTGGATATCATGTGCCCCCCTCAAATGGGCCCTACCGTGGTTTCTAACAAAAGATGACCGCTCAGTTGGGTATCAAGTCTCCGCTAAGGAGCTTGATAAAGGAGGGCGTGGGTTCGATCCCACACCTCAACAACCTACTCCGGTTAAATTCATCCTGTGTGATTTGGTTGGGGATGTTCTTAGCCATTCGACTGCAGTCGGCCACGAATCTGGATATCATGTGCCCCCCTTAAATGGGCCCCACCGTGGTTTCTAACAATATTCAAGATTCTAACAATTAAGCAAAAGTTCAACATTGTCAAAACATGAACAAATAGTTTATAAAATTACACATGAAATACCTCCATCAAGCTAATTTTATTCATCAATCTCTTTTAAAAGCCTCTTACTCACCACAAGTATATTTTTGATACCTAAATTCAATAACTCGGTTCTCGGGTCGGTTCTGGGTACTCGAGTATAAGAACCGAGAACTGAACCAAGTGGTCGGTTCTGAAAATTTTTGACCCAGAACCGAACCAAGACACATAAGAACTGACCCGAACCGCTCGGTTCGGTTCCGGTCGGGTTCTCGGTTCTTCGGTTATTTTTGCACACCCCTAGAGATGTTGGATTATAGACAGTTTCAATAACCAAACAAGTTTGGCATGGATACAATAATGCACTCTAAGACACAAACAGTAGCTCGATGGACTGTGCTCACATCATGACCGACCATAAGAATAACTTAGGACTTTCGATGCATACACAAAAAAAAGAAATTTCTCGTAAACCAAAAAAAGATTTTATCAAAACATATTAACTTATGTATTTTACTCCTAGGAGAAATGCCACTATTACTTATTGCTCTTCCATAATGTGTTGGGTCCATTGAAGTTGAACCAATAACAAAAGGAGATATCATACTAGCACTGCAACAAAATTGATGCATCATATCAGTAAAGTACTACAAATTGATGCTTAAACTTTAACAGTTAAAGTGGTAAAAATAAAACAAGATAACGAATTAAAAGAATTTACCACTCTCAAGTTATGTACCTCATATTTATAGAAGTGTCAACATTCAACAATCTTTTTCGAAGACCTCTTGTTCACTCCAAATAAATGGTAAAAATAAAAAAGATAAAAAATTAAAAGTAATTAAAAAGATATCCTACCTAAAAAATAATATACATAAATATTTAAAGAATTTACCGCTCTCAAGTTCTTCAATTTTATGCAAGTCCTCTTCAATGTGCATTGGTAATGGACTTAGCTCTCAACCAATCTTGAGTGCACACCAACCCCTCCACAATCTTTGGTGGAATGGAACTAAGGAATCGATCAAGAATACACCCACTTGTACTGAATGTTGACTCAAATGCAACAGTAGGTACCAGTATTGCCAAAATATCTCTAGTGAGTAAAGAAAGAACCTTATACTTGCTCGAGTTCACCTTCCACCAATTTAATATGTCAAATTGCTCAGAATATTCATCCATGTCGCAATCATCTTTCAAGTACTTATCCAACTTTGCTTGGTTTGAAAAAATTTGAAGGGCCTTCTTTTTCATATCAAACATAGCTCTTAATTGTTTCTATCTCATTTAAATGACGATATTTAAGAGAAATTTTTGGTGTATCCACTTCCATGTTGTCGTTCTTAAAGATAGAGGTTGAAGGTGTAGAATTAATTTTCTTTATAATACTTGAATAAATCTCTTATAACATCTACCTTTTCCATTAACTCATCAACTTGTTCAGATTGGTAAAAGAACTCAATAACAATGTCTCACATATTCAAGTGTATTTCGTGGATCTAGCATAACTGCAATGACAAGGAAAATATTTACTTTATCAACGGTTCCCCAATATTTATCAAGATTTTCCCTCATTCTCAATGCCATTAATTTATGTTGAACATCTGAAGAGGAATCCCACGTGTTTAATGCATGTTCAACATAAAACACTTGCTCAAAATAAGAACTAAGTGACATAAATTGAACCGGAGGACAAATTGTTTGCATATAAATTTTCTCTAAGAAACTAACAACTTAGTAGTATCCCAATTAGATCTTCGCGGTGGTCCATTTTCTAAATCTGTAGCAAAATCTGCCACCTCATCCTCGAACCTTTCAGAGGCCTTTTGGAATTTAATTGCCACTTTTAACATCAAATAAGTAGAGTTTCATCTTGTTTGCTCACCCAAGCAAACTGAACCTTTATAATCTATTTTTTCTTTCTCACAGCATGTTTTAAATTGATGTGATCTCATAGGAGAGCTTCTTATATACTTAAGTACATCACGAACTCTTATTATTGTATCAATCTTTTCATGCAATCCCTTTTTTACAATAAAATTTAAAATGTGACTCACACATATCATGTGAAAATAAGTTCCATTCAAAGAAAAAATGACTTCTCATTAAGTTTTTTCCTTAGATGATCAATGACAACTAAATTTGAACTAACATTATCCATTGTAAGAGTACAAACTCTATCTATTTTCAAATCCAGGATACTTGATTCTAAAACCTTTCCAAGAGATTTCCCCTTATGACTAGGAGATACCACAAAAATTAAGAATCTTCTTTTGAAGCTTCCAATCTTCATCAGTAAAATGTGCCATGAAACATAAATAAGAAAGAATTTGTAAGGATGTCCAACAATCAGTTGTCAAACTCACAACGGACTTCATATTCTCAAGTGTCTTCTTTAACTATGTCTTCTCAGTGACATACAATTTCATGCAATCTCTTGTTAGTGTTGTGCGTGATACTAACTTAAACCTTGGTTGTAACATTCTTACAAGATATAAAAAACCTTTGGTTTCAACAATTTTGAAATTCATCTCATCCATAATGATTCATTTAGCAAGGGCTTCCCTACATGAATATTAATCAAATTTCCAACTACTAAGTGAGCCTACCGAGGTAATATCACTTCCCGCCTATCCACCTTTGTTTTCAAATGACAATATCTTTTGTTTTTTGTCAAACACATTATGAGGATATTTACTACAAAGCTTCAAATGTTTCGACATGTTACTTGTGTCATTGACCCTAGCACAACCGTACTCTTCGTTATAATAATTACAAGTGGCTTTCTCGGATTTCTGAGATTCCTTTTTCTTCACCTTTGTAAAATGACCCCAAATATTTTATTTAGCTTTGTATTCTCTTTTATGATTAGTGTCACATGGGCTAACTAGCATTGTCAACTTCTTCAACTACATGAGGACCAACAACTACACTATCATGATTAGATTGTCCAACACTACAAGCATTTGTCTCCCCCACACTTGACATTGGCACACTACAAAATAAAATTCAATAAACAACATAAATCTGGAGCAAAATGCCTACATATGCAAAGAGATTTCAATCACAGGCTCAAAAAAAAATACTACACAATCAAACAGTAAAGCAAATGTAGAGATTACAAGAGGTTCATACTTCATATGCAAAGTGATTTTTGTCACTGGGTCAAAGCAAAGAAATTTCATGGCATTCTGCACAGGAAAATGAAGGCTAGGTGAAGAAATATGGAAACCATGTGTTGGCAATTTTGACTGGCTGCAATAGAGATTACAATCTTCTGAGCTAGAAATCGTAGCTGCAAGAGAGCTTGAAACCTTCTGAAGCTGGCGAGGAAGATGGTTTTTGTTTCTTGACTGGCGAGGAGGAGGGTTGAAAGGTTGAAGCCTTGAAGGGCGGGGGGGGGGGGGGGGGGGGGGGACTGTCGAGGAAGGGGGTTGCAGTTTCGTCACCTTAATCCTCACCGATTTGCTGCGCCGCCTGCACACAAAAGGAAAGGAGTGTTGGCTGTCGGGACTGAGACGAACGAGGAAGTTTTTCTCTTTCCTTTTCTCGGGACAACTAAGGATGGGAGAGAAAATACAAATAACTTATAAGATATTAAGTTGTAAGATAAAATACATACCCGAACTTAAGTTTATTAAGTTGTAAGATGTATCTTAATAATTTATAAGATATTAAGATAATACAAATACAAATATACTATTACCTGTTTAGGATTTAAGAATGCTTATTAGTTATTGCTAAATAAACCTATTTAGCCGTTCAGTTCGGTTCTCGGGTACCCGATCGTTGGACCCGAGAACCGAGCCGACCTATTTTTAGGACCCATACCTGAATCGACCAAACTGGCAACCGACCCAAACTGCTCAGTTCAATTTCGATTCGATTTTTGGTTCTTCTGATACTTTTGCACCCCTCTAATTACGGCGACTCAAAAATCGAAGTTCGCTTTTAAGTTTTGGCTTGGATTGAGCTCGGATCCAACCTAAGCAATCCACCATGAGCCAAAACTCATCTCACTCTTAATTTCAAGCTGACCTTGGATCAAATAAAATTGGCTCTAAATCAGCTCATAATTAGAAGGAATATATTGTGAGAATCTTTATTCTATATTTACAAAAAATAATATATATATTTTCCCCCTTTAAAAATATTATAATATCAAATCTATGAAATAAGAAATCATAAGAAATGCAATAATTATGGAGTAGTAAGAAATCGAGTCTGAGTAAGATGTGTGGTCAGTGGTCACCGGCCTTAAGAAGTTGCACCACCCTCCGGATATGATTTTCAACAGATGCTCAGTTCTACAAGGTACACCACTCGACTAAATCTCAAAAACTCCGATGCGCATGGACATTAAAGAGGCACAAAGCACCAAACTTTCACTTGATGAAGCAAACACAATGAGCAAAGTAAATTCGGGAAGAGGAAAACTCAGAGTAAGATCTCAAAAAAAGAGAATACAGAAATCAGTAATTTTTGTTCTCACAAAAAACCTCCTATATAGGAATCTCGTAAAACCGCAAGAAATTAATCGCGGAATCTGTTTACACGCAGTCTTACAAAACTTATATTTTTAATGTTAACAATATTATTTGTAATAATCATATGAGCAATCCTAACAAATATAAAATTAATGATAGATACTAAAAACGTCGCACAAAGAACGCGTGAAATAAAGGCACATGTGTCCGTCGAATACAAATCAATGGACGTCGAATTACAATTCAACTAATAAGGATCGTGAAGTAACCACATAAATTAATTACGCAGCCGGCAATTTGGAAGCGCGTTCAGCAAATGTTGATAGGGAGTGCGATCGGCGATCGTGCGGTCGGTGAGCGTCGATGAGGTGTGGTCGGCTAATAACAAATGAGTGTGGTTGGCCCATCGGTGATGGGCGATCGCCCGGTCGGCGATCTCCGGCTAGCGATTACCCGGTCAGCGAACCCCGATCACCCGGTCTGTTTTGCCAATATTTGCTATTAAATTAATTCAAAATTTAGCGCTTCAGTAAGGTTAATTAATCCTCATAACCGTGAACAATTGTGTTGCAGATTTCATGCACTGAAGCTGGTTATATTTTCATTTTCTCAGTAGTGGAAGCTGATTCTTTTTTTAAAGTGGAAGCGGGGACTCTTGCTGAGGCTTTAGAAAGTGCTAATAATACTGCTCTTCTAGCTGTAAACACCATCTCAAGTATGATTTCTGTACGTTATCTTCCGTCTGGCTATGCAACCCAATTTTTCTTTTAATTTGCTTTCGAACCATTTATATGCTTCGAATTCAGCAGAAAGTGCATTCAAAGATTTTAAATACATCTGAGGGTAAATTTAAGGATATCGAGACATCAGAAGTTGTAAAGGTAGGTTGCTGTCCTATGATGTTTTCTGAATGCAAGACACCGCCTTTGGACTTTTATCTTTTTAAGGATATATATTATGGATAACATAAACATTTATTTATATTAAAATTCATTCAGCAGGCCCTGGAAAAATATCGAGAAGTGAAAATTTATCATGGAGCCAGTAACAATGTTAATGCAGCTATCATGCAGGCTATCTTGCACTGCCCTTTCTTTGATATTGGTGTAAAGGTACTGCTTTTTTCATGTCGCCTGTTTCTTTATTGTGTCCCCGTCAGTTCCTTACTCCCGCCCACCCGTCCTGCGCCTTTCTCTCTATGTCCCTACATCTCTACCATCGTATCTGATCCTCCCTCATACTTCCACACTTAATTGTATTTTCACGTTTATTTATAATTTTATTTTTTTCTTTTACTGGCTTTTTCCCAAGCTCTGCCCTTTTTTATAAGTAGAGTTTTTGGCTTATGTGACCATCATGCTATTTGAAATGCTAACTTCATGCTAGGAGCCCAGGCATTTGTCTCCTTCCATCATGGAGTCATGGGTAAGGCACACCATGGATTCGGTAACTCTGGCGATCATTAGCTTATATTTGTTCCATTGTACTATTAAGGAAAATCTTATATTCATTAGAAATAGATATTTTGAGGTATGCTTGTCAGGCAGAAGAATTAAAGTAGAAAGATATGGTATGATGTTAGGTGCGCCCTACGTGGTGATGTAAACTGTGAATGCTGTTTAGATTTCTTTTTGGAGCATTATTTTTGTTTTAATATTTATTCATTATTTTATCAGCCTATTCTAACTCGTTATAAACTATCTTTATACATTACTTGTAATCTTACTAATGGCATCAATGATTTTATGCATAGGATTTCAGTGAGTTGGCTATCGTGACTCTCACATGTGCTTGCAATATTGGTGATAGTGATTTACCTCAAATTTTTCCCAGCTTTCGCCAGATCACAGGCTATACAAGAGATATTATATTTTCAAAAATTTGTGAACCGAATCTAGAGCAAAACGTTGTTGCAATTACAATATTGATTATGGGGTAAGCGATATAATTACTTCAGAAGAAGTTTGAGTCTACTTAATGAAATTTTATCTTATATCTTATCACATGCTACACATGTATGTTACCTTTAAAAATTATTGTTCCTCAAGTTATCACATTTAGGCACTTCATAATATTACTAGTGATCATACAATGGGGACCATATAACAATTAACCTTTATTTCTAATAAGGTGAACTATTTCTACACATAGGTTCCATATCCCATCATTTTTGGAGACCATACAATTAGCTTGGAAGCACATATCCTTGCAACGGCCTCACATATAAAATCTAAAATATCTCTGAGTCCGGAGACTCTTGGAATTCTTGGAATTTTTTAATTTTAAATAAAAAAAGTTTCATATGCTCACATGTACTTTCAGATAGTCTTGGATACGCCGGAGTATGCTCGAAAATACCCAAAAAATATTTGTTTTGTGATGGTGACATGGAGAAAATATATGAAAGAGGAAGTATTAACTAATAAATGGTGGGATTCAATTGATTTCATACTTTTATTCATAGATCCCATTTAGGATATATGTTTTTTGTGATAGATCCCATTTAGGATATATATTTTTTTGTGATATATGAACCTTATATTTATTTAATATAAGATATGTGAGATATACTGATTAAAAAAAAGAAAAAAATGTGAATTCCACATGTCTTCATATTAATTTGTATTTATATTTAAATAATTAAAAATTCAAAAATGTTTATCTATTTGTATCATATGGTATCTCATATCATGTCCCTGACCCGTGTAACATAGGCAATTAGCGATCAACAAGGAGAAAACTTTGGCTGAATAACTCCATTCTCGAACAATTTATTAACTTTCTTTTTAATATCGTCATTTTCTGGGACATGAATCTCGTACATGGGGAGATTTATTAGTTGTTTGTCTGAAATTCACTCAACTGCTCATTGGGCCCTTCTGGAGGTAGCAATTGGATCTCATTGAATAGAGGGCAACTCGGTGCACAGAGCATCCCCACGCAGCGAGGGTCCGGGTAAGGGTCCCGCCACAATGGTAAAATGTAGGCAAACGTTACCCAATTGGACCTTGTTATGTGCCTGTTATTTATTATTATTGTTGTTGAAGGAAATAGAATATAAATGCTTCATGCTTATCATTCATCCATATAGGGTTTTATATAGGAAATACATGGACACTTAAAACTGGACCGACAATGTGAGACTAAACCCAACTACTACTACAAAACACGAATAGACCGACATTGCGAGACATTTCCAACACTCTCCCTCAAGATGAAGGGAGAACCTTCAACTTGGACACACCAACTAATGACAATGGAGGTAGGCGATGAGAGATAAAACATTAGATGAGCCACTTGGGGAAATACCAAACCAGGGAATCAAGACGGGGACAGGCACACACGACGCAGACCCACACACGATGCATGACCCACACACGACATGGACTCGCTGGAAAGGAACCAACAAATGAGTGACCGGGGATATTCCCATACGAGACAACCCGCTGGATAAAAAGATCAACCAACATCACCTACACGCAACATGCAGAAGGGAACGATGTGGAGATAATCATCAAACATGCAACCATGGATAATCCGTCGGGGATAATCTGTCGGGGATAATCCACACAAAGGGCGATCCCACACCACACAGTCCCGCACAACACAATCCCACGCGACACAACCCGTTGAGATTATAACACCAACATCAGTCGTTTCCGAACACAAATAATCAAAAGAAATATGTGGAGACACATGACATAAGCCTGGAGGCCGTGTGGAATAAAGACGAAAAAGTAGGGAAAGATCATCTGAGTCGCCTTTATCCCAATACTCTCCCTTACGTGGATAACATCTGCAAGAAAGGATAACACTAAGACATGACAAAAACATTAGACATAAACACGACACACAAAAACATTGTTGAGGGTGAACGACGTACCTTTAGGGTTTTTCCTCGTGGTTTCATCAGGGGCAAACCACTTTTAAGCCCATCAGTCACTCTTTGAGATATCGTCCCCACCCGATGAGTTTATGTTAGCTAATACCATAAGCATCCAACATCCCTAGTCTGAGGGAGTATGAATGAAGAGATTTATCAGAGACAACTTTGGTGAGTATGTCAACAAGTTTATCTTCAGATGACACAAACACCATAGTAATAGTTTGATCCTGAATTTTGTCCATCATGAAGTGACAATCGATTTTAATGTGTTTTGTCCTCTCATGGAAGACATGGTTCTTGGCGATATGAATAACTTGATTATCACAATGAAGGTGCTTGGCCTCAAGAATAGGGAAACTCATTTCTTCCAAGATAGATTTAACCCAAATGAGTTCACACGTAGTGACAACGATGATACGATACTCTGCTTCAATGAGGGAACGAACTTCTATTTTTGGTTTCTTACTTCTCTAGGAAATAAGATTGCCAACAACAAAGATATAATATCCACTCGTAAATCTTTTGTCCTGGAAAGAACCAGCCCAATCTACATCGCAGTACCCGTGGACCTTAAGATGACCATGATCTTGATAGATAATGCCTTTTTCGAGATCCTTTTTTAAGTATTTGAGAATCTGAAGAACCGTTTGATAGTGATGAACTTTAGTACTGTGCATGAATTGACTAAGCCAACAACAAAGGAGATATCAGGCCTGGTAATAGTCAGATAAATCATCTTTCCCATAATATGTTGAAATTCTAACTTCCTCTCAAAATTTGGAGAATTCTCCTTGAGAATATTATAATTTGGGTCCACAGGACTATCCACAGGTTTGACTCCCAGATATCGAACGTCACTGAGAAGGTCTGGGATTTATTTGCGACGAGAGATCATAATCTTCCCGGCAGATCAAACAATCTCAATCCCAAGAAAGTATCGAAGAAGTCCTAAGTCCTTGATTTTAAAGGCAGATGTCAATTCCCCTTTTACCAAAGTAATGTGAGGGTCATCTGTTCCTGTAATAATGATATCATCCACAGAAACTGAGGTTAGTGGTACATTTCTCATTTCTGTAGACAAAGACAGAGTGATCATATGTACAACTAGTGAAATTTAGATTCAGGAATTTGTCACTTAGCTTGGCAAACCAGGCACAATGTGACTGTTTGAGGCCATAAAAGACTGTCTTAAGGTGACACCCATGTCCTTTAGGAACATCCATGCCTGGTGGAGGAGTCATATAGATTTCTTCCTCCAATTCACCGTGAAGGAAGACATTTTTTACATCAGACTAGCGCAAAAGACCAAGACTTATGAGCCACCAAGTTTGCAAATGTCGGATGTCGGGTTCATGTCGGTTTGAGTTTGAAATGTCTTTTGTCAGATATATCAGGGATATATCGGGGATATTTTACAATTTCGGATTTTAATATTTAAATAAAGATAACAATATTTATAAACATATTTTTTTTGCAAATAAGTAAAAGTGTATAGGCAAATAACTATAGCAACGTACAGGCAAATAAGTATATATAACATTTTCTTTGAAATAATTTTAAAAGATAAAAGAGAAGCCCATGTAATTATGCAAAGTTAGAGGGAAGTTTTTCTTAGCTATTGCAAAAATTACTATAGCAGAAGTTAACAAAATAATGTTAACTTAATTTAGAAGTGCACAGGAGAAACAAAAATCACTGCAGATTTACACAAGGAAAGATATAAACTTAGCTATTGCAAGAAAGAAACCTAACTATAGCATAAGTAAAAAGATTACAGTAACACAAGTTTAATAAAAATTTTATATCTTATGTCTTAATCAATATAACTCCAAATTAAACTTTCAATTGTCGCAGAAACAAGAATAAAGAAGAAGAAAGAAGGAGGCTTACAGTGGAGTGAAGTAGTAGAAACCCTAAAGCCCGGTGTCAACTTCTCGCGTCCTCGCCTGCGATGCTGATGTAAAGAATGCCCGACGTCGTCGTCTACTACTCGCCTGCGATGCCGATTCGTTGCCTCGTCGCCAGAGAAGGAGCTGTCGAGTGTCGACCACTCCGCCAGAGCGAAACTCTCCCGTAAAATTTAGGGTAGAGCGAGAAATGCCGAATGCGTGAAATGGACTCGTGAAGTAGAAGAATACGGGTCCTGTGAACTTTGTTTTTTTATATATTAATTATAATAATCGAAATATCGGGTTAGAGATATATCGATTTATCGGGATATTTCGCCGTTTTTTTACAAAACGTTATTTTTGTCAAAGAAATCGATTTCGTTGCGGTTTTCACCCAAAACCTTTATGTCGGCCGACATGTCGGACATGTCAACCGACATCTACAACACTGTGAGCCACAATAGATAACAAGATTTTAACAGAATTCAGTTTAGCAACATGAACAAATGTCTCTTGGAAGTCAACTCCATCGACCTGAGTGAAGCTTTTTGCAACCAATCTAGCTTTATATCTATCAAGAGTTCCATCTTAAAGAATTTTAGTAGTATATATATATTTGCATCCAGCTGGGTGACGTCCATGCAGGATAGAGACAATTTCCCATGTCTTTTGACATTAAAGTGCATCCATCTACTCCTCCATAGCCTTCATCTAGTGGGTATTCAAGCTAGCTTCTGAAAAACTTTTAGGAATAGAATAAACTGATGCAAGATATGCTTTTTAAGAATGTGTGATAGAGTGATACCCAACATACTTATCAATAGGATATCTAGTACGACCACTATGAATTTGAAGAGCAGGTGTGGTCTTCGGAGTGATGCTGGTGCTTGAATCTGGCGGAGTGGTGGTGGATGGTGGAGCATGAGTATGACATTCTTGCCCAATATTTCTGTTTTGCCTTCTCTGGTAGACTTGAAGATCCTTCCTTCTTCTGTACACACGTAGGTCATTGGTGGGAGCTTCATTTCTAATTGGAATATCCACACTGCTTGGAATAACACATCAGCCAACACAGGTAGGGGTGACATCGTATCACTATCTTTGAACTTCTCCTGATATGTAACAGACAAATAGTTTTACCCTCATCGGAGTAATAAGGAGCGTGTTCAAAAATGTAACATCTTTTGATATAAACCTTCTTCGGAGGGCTGAAGAGTAACACTTATACCCCTTTTAGTTGACAACATATTCCTCAAAGATACATTTTATCGTTTGAGGGACTAGTATATCCTTATGAGGCCCCACATTATGGTCAAATGCAACACATCCAAATATTTTAGGAGGGAGATTGAATAATCACATATTTGGGCAAAGAAGTTTTATGGGGTACTTTCCTTCCAAAGTATCAATGGTCATCCGATTAATTAAGCAGAAGGATATGAGAACACCATCATCACACGGTCCCTTGGGGATGTGCATTTCTTACAACAGACAACGAGTAGTCTCAATGATATTACATTTCTTCCTTTTGACCACCCCATTCTGCTGAGGGGTCCCAAGATAGGAAGTTTGGAAAATAATTCCATGATCTCCTAAGAACCTCTGAAGGTCCCTACCTATGTATTCACCTCCATTGTCACTCCTAAGGATTTTAATTTTAGCTTCAAACTGAGTCCACACATGATTGAAAAAATAGTTGAAATATTTCAGAGACCTTATTTTCCTTTTCTTAAGGCACACCCAAGTAAAGCGTGAGTAATCATCAATAAAAGAAACAAAATATTGAAATCCATTCACAATGCAAATATGAGATGTCCAGACATCAGAATGTATTAAATCAAAACACTTCACACTTCGACTCCAGCTAGGAGCATTGTTGATTCTACAGTGCTTAGCAAATTCACACAACTGATATTTAAAAGTAGATTTAGCAACATCAAAAAGCCGCGCAAAGATAACCTTTATGGTCTTCAAGCTCGCATGCCCAAATCTCTTATGCCACAACATCAACTGATCAAGATTGGTAGACTTCTATGCACCAAAAGCATGACCGGTGTCCATGATATACACACCACCAGACTCATATCCACCACCAACCGTCTTTCCACTCGCCAGATCCTGGAAACACAATGAGAAGAGAAAAATGTGATAGAACAGTTAAGTTGTTTAGTTAAACTGCTCACAGACAATATATTTGTGGGAAATGAGGGAACAACAACCACGAATTTGAGAGAAACAGAGGGAGAAAGATGAATCACCCCTTTACCAGTCACTGAAGCTGAGGATCCATCAACGAGTCTCACACTGTCAGATGCACGAGAAACAAAAAAAACTCCCATAGAAGATCTTGTCATATGGTCGGATGCTCCCGTGTCAATGATCTATGGAGAGGCTGATCCTTTAGAGGACATGTAGGTAGTGCGAATATGAGCAGCCTTACCGGCCAAGTCTGTAGCAAGAGGTCTTCCAGTAGCACCGACTTTCAGGGTTTTGAATTCTCTTGTCAAACTTTTATTTTCCGCTAGAAGATATCCAGTGTTCTCTAAATGACCATACATAACAGTTTGGGATCTCACATATTTCCCATCAGAACCGTGAATCCAACCTGAAGGAACCAAGTAAGGGTGAAAGTCCCAACATTTCTCTTTCCTATGTCCTTTCTTCCCACAGTGAGGACACTTCATTTTACTCTTATCTTCCTATCTCATATTTCTTGAAGGCCACTTCTTCTGTTTTGCAACAAGAGTAGATTTATCATGACCAATATGAACATCTATACAAAGGGAGTTTATACGACTTGCCTCCCCTCTAATATAGTGGGCCACTGTTTCCAGATCAGGCACAAAATCTCCTCCCAACATCTGAACTCTCTGAAATTCAAGCTCAGGAAGAAGACCAAAAAACATTTCAAACAACATCCGTTGCATAAGTTCAGTCTTGTAGTCTTCAATAGTCTGGATAGCCGAGTATTGATCAATATCTGCCCATTTATGAGTCAATTTGCTACAGTATTCTTTGAAATCACTCGTTCCTGCCATATGTATCTGCTCAGTCTGGAGTTGATATATCCCCGCCAAGTATTTTTTTTTTGAATAATTCCGTTCAATTACCTCTCACATTTCTTTAGCAGTATGACAAAAAAGAAATTGACTTGCAATACAGGGTTCCATAGAGTTCACAAGTCAATTAATCTCGATAAAATTCTCACCTTCCCATTCCTCATATAGAGGATCAGACTTGCTTGGGGATGGCTTGGATCCGGTGATAACCCAAGTCTTCGATGACTCCCAATAAATATCCGCATAGATTGAACCCACATGAGGTAATTTCTCTCATTCAGCTTGATGTGAGTCACCCCTGATTGAAGTCCATGTTAGAACCTACCCCACTATAGTGTTTAAGTTGATCAACCACCCATTTAGAGGCATTAACACCCTTCAATTTGTTCTCCATAAGAACAGTCACTAAGAAGAAGAGAGAGCACCGACAGATCCTTCCTGGGCAAGAGACCCGACCACCAGCACCGACAACAATAATGACAGCAATCTCCTTCACCATCAGTAACTCGAAATAGAGAGGGGCTCCGTCGACTTCAGCCTCTCCAAAAACAACAACTACCAGAGTAGCAATCCACGACAGTCGCAAGAACCAGGGCGGGGCTTTGCCGGCTTCAGCCTCTCCAACACCAGTAACCACCAGAGCAACATCCCCCTTCAACGGCAGAGCAGATGGCTTCAACCGATCCCCCCACTAGAGCTTCCGACGAAAAAAAGATGCCCATCGACGACGCAGAGAATCGAAGATGGAGCGGAGGGAGGAACGACTGCAGCGAGCGAAAGAAACCACGGACGAGCCTTCAGGTCGACGTCGAGGAACGAACCGGCTCTAATACCATGTCGAGAGAGAACAACGCACCTTTAGGGTTTTTCCTCTTTGTGATTTCATCTGACGCAAACCACTTTTAAGCCCATCAACTACTCTTTGAGATTTCATCACCACCCGGTGAGTTTAGGTGAGCTTGCATCTTAATAATCATAACATAAAACAAATATGGAGAACGCCTACCGACAAGATCACGATCCCTGATGCAACAAGCAAAGCACAGACACAAGTCAACGACGTGCAAAAGGCTCAAACGACTGCGAGCATAATGCTCAAGCAGCGGCAGGCAAAAGAAGGCTCAAGCAGCTGTGTGCAGAAGACGGAGCCCATCACAAATTGAAGCATCGTCCACGTGAGCAGCTGCAAGATCGTCCACGAGAGAAGAGAAGAAGCAGGATGGATGATTGTCGAGAGCAGCAACACGAAACAGGACAAGAAGCTGCACTTGATCAAAAGAGAGGAATATGTGCAGCAGGGGGGGGGGGGGGGCGTTGATGTCGAAAGTAGCAGCCGACAGGAGAACTGGAGCAGGGAGGACCACCAGAGAAAGGAGCAATGACGAGCCTGGATCGAGAGGGATCAAAGACGGAAGCAGTGGAAGCAGCTCGACGGATCGACGAGAAATTAAACACCAGACGGGCACGTGAAAATGGCCTGGGATCTACCGAACGGGGAAGTCGTCGATGGGGTCAGCGACCAAGATCTATGGCAGATAAGTGTCGACGGTGAGGAGCTGACAAGACCGGCGGGATCAACTCCAGGAGGGACTGGCAAAATCAGATCCAGGAGGAATCTGCGACAAAAAGTACAGATGACGACAACAAGCTCGACGGGATCTAAGATGTTGCACGAATCAGCGGTCGGGAACAAAGACGGGATTGTCGAAGGAGCAGGAGCTTCAGGCGAGCGGGGGATGACACAGGAGATAACCGACGAAGCAGAAGGAATCCTCACACACGAGAACCAGACGAACAATCGCCCTGGGATCGCGGGAAACAAGATAAATCACAGAGGAAATCTGGCTCTTATACCATATTAAAGGAAATAAAATATAAATACTTCATATTTATTATTCATCCATGTAGGTTTTTATCAATGTTGCAGATATCGGATGTCGGAGACACGTCGGTTTTGATTTTCATGTCGGTTTTTTATATATCGGAGGATATATCTGGGATGTTTCATATATCGGATTTTAATATTTAATTAATTCTATATGTAATTAAATGTTATTTCTTATACATGTCACAGTACTCTCTATTTTACAACCAATTGAACTTTTAAATATTAAAAGCTATATGTAACATTTAACATACAACACTTTAAAGATGAAAATTTGTAAAATTTGTGATTTTAAGATCAAAATTCCAACAAAATGAACAAAAGACACAAAGCAGCAACAACTAAGCATTCAAGTATTGTAACATTTAACTTTCAAAGTCTCATTCAAATTTTCAAAGCATCTCACATTTTTTTATCAAAAGACACAAAGCAGCAAGACAACTAAAAATGTGATTGGATATACATGCATCATTGATTGCAAAATGAAGTTGGATAAATAACTATTAATAAGGGTATTTCAAATCATTTGTTGATTAATAAACATGTCAAATGAAAATAAAGCAACAACTAATAAGACAAATAAAGCAACAGTGCAACCACCATGCTACAACTATCAAGTCAGCCACAAGACAACCACCATGCCTTGCTGAACTAATAAGGCAACAGGGCAGCCAACAACAACTAAATGGGTCATTGACTGCAACAACCCACAAGACAGCCACCATGCTACAGCCGACAGCTAGCACAACAACCAACAAAAAAAACCAAATTCAGAGCGATAGAATGAGAGGGGGAGGTAGGGAGAAGAATGAATCAGCCGAGAGAGCACCATCGAGCAAAGAGAAGAAAGAACCAGTGAGATAAAGTGCTGACAACGCGCGAGAGAGGTAGAACACCAGTGAGCTAGAGAGCACTAGAGAACCAGAGAATCAGAGAACCAGAGAGCACCGACGAGCAGAGAAGAAAGAATCAGAAAGATAAAGTGCCGACAGCGCGCGAGAGAGGGAGAGCACCAACGAGCTAGAGAGCACCAGAGAACTAGAGAACTAGAGAACCAAAGAGCACCAACGAGCAGGGAGAAGAAAGAACCAGAGAGCTAAAGTGCCGACAGCGCGCGGGAGAGGGAAAGCACCAACGAGCTAGAGAGTACCAGAGAATTAGAGAACCAGAGAACCAGAGAGCACCAACGAGCAGGGAGAAGAAAGAACCAGAGAGATAGAGTGCCGACGACGCGCAAGGGAAAGCTAGGGCAGGAGCGATGGGGAGAGTTAGGGCAGAGCGACAGGGAGATCTAGGGCAGAGCGACGGGATGAAATGAAATGAGCGGGGTCAGGGAGTTAAAACAGTGGCCCGACCCCGCTCATTTCATTAATAAAAATAATAACTAAATTTAAATTAAAATTTAATTTTAAAAAACGACCCGATATGGGCGTTTTTTGGGACATGTCGGGACATGTCGGTCCGCTATTTTCAAAATGCCAGAAGCCAAATCTAAAACGGTTTCGTGTCGTTTTTGCTTCCAAACCTTCATGTCGGCCGACATGTCCGGCATGTCGGCCGATATCCACAACACTGGTTTTTATATAGGTAATAAATGGACATTTAAAACTGGACAGACAATGTAAGACTAAACCCAACTACTTCTATTACAAAACACTAATAGACCGACATTGCGAGACATTTTCAACAATTATTGTGTTTATTTCCTTTAGGTTGTCTTCCAATTTAGTCGCATTTCAAGTCTGTCATTGATTTCCTATTTATTTGTGTTTCCATGTCTGTTGTTTTATTTCCATTAAGAGTCATGTGTATATCTATTTAAAAGACTTCTTAGGTATTGTATTAGCATGAAAGAATTAATCTGTTTTCCTTTCTCTAGTTTGTGAGATATTGGTAGTTCTCTTCTCTAACGAGCAAGCCCCTCTTAGGCAGTCGCGGATTATTTGGTGATGTGATTTGGCGTTAAGAGTTTATATCAAGGAGGTCGTGGGATCAAGTCCCCGCCTCAACAACCCGTTGAACCGAGAACACACGCGGAGAAGGGTTGGGGTGCGTATGGGCCCCGCGGACCCACGTTGTGGCGCCGGCTGAAAGGGAGGAACTCTGGATCCAAAAGGGAGCAGCTCCCAGGGGGAGCTTCCGACCCACAACATTTTCTTACGTAAAAATTTTACTCGCTATGGTTCTGTGAATCTATTTATAAATTTATTTTATTTCAAGTTTAGTCATCACTCATCAGCTGTTGTTGCTATTCTATTTATGCATTTCCGTACTTGTCCTATATCCCGCTGGACCATACCCTATATCAGCATGCACTCTTCTAGTTGAATTATTAACATTGAAGTTCAATGTATTTATAAATTTATTTTATTGCAAGTTTAGTCTTCACTCATCAGCTGTTGTTCTTTCTATTTATGCATTTCCATACTTGTCCTATATCCCGCTGGACCATACCCTTCATCAGCATGCACCTCTTCTAGTTAAATTATAACCATGGAAGTTCAGTGCATTTTAGTTTAAAGCCCAAGTATTTTAACTTTCGACTTTATTATCTTATAGAACTTTGAAACTACTAATCTACCGATTTTTTTCCTTTGAAAATTACTACAATCAGCAGGCATGATGAAAAAATGATTCCTCACAGTAAAGGTTTCTTCTCCGGTCTATTCCAAAACCTTCCATCATTCTTTCACATATTTCAAGTAGATTCTTCCGAAGCTACCAACACTTCATCAAATAGATCTCTTGGTGATACAGTTCTCTCGTCAGGCTGTTTGAGCACATTAGATTTGGATTTGAATACAGTAGCTTATCCGTTGGAACTTATTCCGGAGGAGGATGAATTTCCGGATATGCTGAAAAATCTGCTGTTAAGAAAGTAATGTTATTCAAAATAGCTTAAGTGCATTTATTTTGCACTACTAAAATGTAATGTGTAGTGAAAAAGGACCTGATTTACTTTCTGTTATTGTAGGGAGTCATGTCATGATCCTACTAAAGGTGCCACGGATCCGGTGGAAACTAACATTGTGTCTAATTACAACTATGATGACCAGAATTATGGAGGTATTTATATCTTGCTCATCCAACATGGCACGAGTCATGGAACTTGCACCGTGCTGTTGAGGCAGGAATCCATCTATATTATACATCTCAAAAAATGACTTATTTGGATTAGTTCTTGTTGAAGGGCGGGGGCATGACAATTAAACATCCGACCCTACCAGACTGCAGTCTAAGCATGCCAACCAAATCACTCCCGGGCTAATCCTCCTCGGAACTTTGACCTCTGTTGAAAGGGGTAGATTGTTGAGGACAGAGATCGAACCCGGAACCTCCTTTATCAAGGCCTTGAGACTTGAGAGAGCTCCTGATACCCAACTGAGCTCTCTCGAGGCCTTGATAATGGAAGTTCTGGGTTCGATCCCCGACCTCAACAACCTACCCCTTTCAACAGTGGTCAAAGTCCCGAGGAGGGTTAGCCCGGGGGTGATTTGGTTGGCATGCTTGGATTGCAATCCGGTCGGGTCGGATGTTTGGCCGCCATGCCCCCACTCTTCAACAGTTATAAAATAGAATCTAACGAATAAAATAGCAATCTTGAACTTAGCTTTAGAGCTTATTGCAGAAAAGATTCTCTCGGAAAGAAAGCTATCATTCCCTTCCTCAGCGAAGGGCTAGGAAAATAAGAATTGAAAGATTTTGTTGAAATTGTTCATTTGGAAATTTCTCGAAATGCTATGCATTTCTGTAGATAAAACTCAGTTTTTGTTAGCTTGAATAACTGAATGTTAAAGAAAGTTTATTTGTTATCATGTCTTGGTCTTAATCAGAAAAACTGGATATTGTTGGAACGATCCATGGTAGCCACCATTTTGGTCCTGCCTTCCACGTTGCTGAGCTGTGGGCCAAGAAATGTTTTCAGAGTAGAGCAAAAGTAAATGATAAAGTGGAGATATCTAACCTTCCAGTTGGTGTAAGAGCATCTAAATTATCCCCAGACTGTACCTCTTACTCTGATCACAAGATATCAGAAAACTCTGATTACATTAATCAGGAGAAATCCAGTATGTATATAAAGTTTAACAGCATTGACTTCTTTAGTTCCATGGTAATAATATTTTTAATTATTCCAGTACCATTTTCAGGTGATATCGCAGCTGATATGTCCAAGAAAAACAGCGCGCTCTCTGTTCGTGCAGCAATGATGCTGGTAATTATCTATGTTTAATATGTTTTCTTAATCATCAAGAATCGTCAATGTGTATATTGAGAAATTGTTCATAATCCAGCTTAATTTTCATTCTGTTAACATCAAATTTTATGTTTGTCCATTATGGTCAATGCACTTAATCAAACTCGATCATTACTGTCCTGTTAGTGAAATCATGGAAATACAACAAAAATGACTCATGCTAGGCGAATTCCTTGAACCGAAGTGAATTTCATAACCAAAGAAAATTCCTATTTTCCTGTTAATATTTAGCTTGATGTTTAACGGACGTTCTTAGCGGTCATGCTTGGATAAGTTTAGGAAGCATATGCGTATTCTAGAGAAAATTAAAATGCTCTTGTTACCTTTAGGACACGTTCGGATCTCTGGAATTGAAATTTAGAATTGGAATTAGGGCAACAAAATTCCAATTCCAGTGTTTGGATGTTAGGAATTTCCTCGAAATTAGAATTGGTCCAATTTCATGAAATTTATTTTTGTACTATAATCATTTTTTAGGAGTAAAGACAAATATTCCATGGAATTCAGTTTTTACTATGATCGTCATTGCCGAAACTCGCTGTTGTCACCCAATCTCGCTATCATCGCCTGATCTCGTCGTCGTCGGCCAATCTCGCCGTTGTCAGCCGTCGCCCGATCTCGCCGTCGTGTCCCCCTATCTCCATGCAGTCCCCCAATCTCGTCGACGTCGCCCGATCTCGCCATCATCACCGTATCTTTGCCGCCGTCGCCCGAACTTGTCGTCGTCTCCCGATCTCTCCATTGTCGCCCGATCTCGCCGCAGTCGCCTTCTCTCGATGTCGTTACCCGATCTTGCCATCATCGCTCGATCTCGCCGTTGTCACTCGATCTCATCTCCATCGCTCGATCTCGTCGTCGCCGCCAAATCTTGCTACCAGCGCTCAATCTCGCCATCGTCGACTATAACAACCTAATAAAAAATAAAAACAAAATAAACCAAATGGCTTATTTGTACATAAAAAAAGAAAAAGAAATTCCCTCCTCTTCTAAACCGAGCGCCAACCTCCCGCTCACCGCCCTCTACTCGCGTGGGCTCCTGCTGCTCTTCCTCAGGCCGACATCAACAAGTTCTCCTCCAAGGGCTGACAATCCCCTCCCCTTCCTAAGGCTATCAGCATCATCTCCTCCAAGGGGGTCGACAACAACAGTTTTCGTCTCTTCTCCTCCCGTCAAGGCCGACATGCCCCTCCTCCTCCGCCAACAAGCTCCTACTCGTCATTTTGGCTGAGATTTGCGAGCGGGACAACTCGGGTTTCCTTCCCGCTCCTCCTTGGACTCAGATTTGATTTCCTTGGGTAAGAATCTCCCTCCTCTCCTCCGATATTCAGATTTTCTTAATCCTTCATGATTTATTTGTCTTTAAATTTGCATATATCTCATGATTCAAGTTTAAGCCCCTCTTGTAATTGTCTAGCTATGTGGTATTTGTGATTTCTGGCGCCACTCATCGAACTAATTGACGGGAACACTCAAAACCCTCTCCGATTTGGGGTTTATTTAGCCCAAGCGCCGCCAATTTTCGATTTCCTTGTTGTTGTCTCTTCTCCCCTCACTTTTGAGGGAGCTAAATTGCTAAATCCGCTTTTGATTAAGTTATGCGATAAATAATGTATAACACCTCCATCCGTCACATGAAATATAATAGAGGGTACGGCTGGGCCCCCACGCCATATCCCACAGACATTCGGCGGAGTTACATGTTAATATCAAACACTAAACGAATCCTAACTCAGAGCATTCTAGCTGAAACTTGAAGGGTTAACTTTTTGAACTCAAGTATCTCAACAATGTCCACTAAATAAACACGAGAATGTTCTTACAAAATACACAAAAGATACTATTGCCAGCGATAGTCACTGTCGCCCGACCACAGTCAACAGTAGCCAAGCTGTTACAGCCTTAAAACCTTACAATTATTCTTTAGAAGTGTGGTTTACAGACATCGGCGCGCAGGCCGGCCACACATGAAAGCAATAAAACTTCGCTTGGCCTTCGAGGGCCGGCATAGCTTCAGGACTGCAACCCGCTATTTCCCACTCGGCTCTCCAGCACCTGCACAAGGACATTCCACCAGATGGTGACAAACAAGGCAACGGCCAGCTTTCAGCTGACCAATTTATAATGACCCTACCCATTCCCGGGGCAGCGGTATTCCTTCCCTGCAGACATAACATTAACTCAATAGATATATCACAAGAAGACACACTCAAGCACCATTCAATATATCACAGACGAGTGGCTCAGCGACTAAACATTCCGTGCACTCAGGGCACATTTTCGGTGTACCGGATTGTCAGGGTCCCACCACCGTTCAGAGGTCCGAGAAATGACGGTCATCTTTGAGCATTCTAGTCTTTCCGGCACGAGGCCTAAGACTCTCATTATGCCAACGACGAAAGCCAATTACTTTAGACAATCTAGCCCGAACGACATAACGCGGGTACGGTTCTGCTATTGCCCGTTGCTCAATTCGTCAGTTCAATACTAGATTGACGTTGGTTGGCTTCCCCTTGCCCGTTCGGCCAAGGTTGTCAGGATTACGATCCAGATCATAGGATCTTACGATCCTACGATCCAGATTTTGTAAATCGATCCTGATTTTGTAAAGCGATCCTCGATCCGACCTTATTATCTGATCTGATCCTACCTCAAAACGATCTCATCTATGATCTCGATCCTGACAACCTTGCGTTCGGCTCACTGACCTTTAAGAGCTCACAACTCACACTAGCCACACGGTCTCCGAGAGACTGGCTTCGTCAATAAAAATGCTATCTGGAAGCTATCGCCCGCGATAGTCGCTATCGCCTGGCGTTAGCGACAGAACTCTCTTCTGTATCCAAAGTTAACAACAACTGGAACATCTTTCCAGCCAAAACCTTGCAGCATGCTGCAGTGCCAGAAAACTGGTCTTTCACAACAATCATAACTCACCAAGAGCTATCACCAACGATATCCGCTGTCGCCCGACGATTTCCAACAGTTATGCAAACCGTGGTATTTTCTGGGTATTTTCCTGGAGCACACCTCCAGCACTTCCTGCTACTCTCATTTCACAGGTACAACCCACAGACTCCATGAACTACCCATTTATACTCGGAGTCTTCTCCGACACGCAAAATTAAATATCACCAATACAGACCAATCTGTCCGGATGAGTTTCACACAACTTGTCTATTCCGTACTACAATTTTCGGATTCTATATGCAAAACCACCTGGGGATATCACGTATCAACCCATCGGAATTCCCTTGATTCTCCACATTTTGGTGGGGGATTCCATGCATATGCAAAAGAAGGACTTCACTTGTCCAAGAAGGAAGATCGTTACCCTCGTAATTCGTTTCAGAGCCATGAATGAGCTTTTTATCCGGCTGGTATCCGGCTGGAAAGGAGCGTCTCGCTTTCCCTTTCACAGATCTTGGCTCGGTTCTTGATTTCGACTCTTGGATCTCCTTCACCAAGCCTTGCTAAGCTCAGCCTCAACCTTCTTCTTCCTTAGCTCTTTTCTCTCAAGAGTTTGGACGAAAAGGAGGAGAGAGAGTGAGAAGAAGAGAAATGACTTCTCTTTTCTCCACTCCTCTGCTTAAGTGGTCTCGGGATTAATCCTAGTCACAAGATCATTTCATCCAGAGAAAACAATGACCACGATTTCAGCTGACAAGTCAAAATAATTCTATCGCTGGACGATATCCGCTATCGCCTGAGCGATATCGTCGGCAGTCGCTTTGACCCCAGTCAACCACCGCTCTTCGGCCGCCGTCCGGCCATCCGACACGTGTCCAGCCATACGTGACAGTATCGCCCGACGATACCCACTAACGCCGCTCCTATAGCTCACTCAACGATTCGTTGAAAGCGTCGAGTGCGTTGAGTGGTATCGCCGCGCGATACTCACTATCGCCACGCGGTACTCACTATTGCCACGCGACCCACGCGACAGTATTCGTCAAGTTTACTAAACGCTT
Organism: Platanthera guangdongensis; assembly: GCA_039583875.1. Classification (NCBI taxonomy): domain Eukaryota; kingdom Viridiplantae; phylum Streptophyta; class Magnoliopsida; order Asparagales; family Orchidaceae; genus Platanthera; species Platanthera guangdongensis. The sequence goes on from CM077156.1 coordinate 5,340,405, forward strand.
TGTTGAAGGCGTCAAGTGCGTCGAGTCTACTCAACGCTTCGTTGAAAGCGTCGAGTGATATCACCAGCGATACCCACTGTTGCCCGACGATAACTTCCTTTACGTTCTGTTTTATAGTTTTTGGGGTGTTACAAACCTTCCTTCATTACAGAAATTTTGTCCGGAAATTTTATTCATCTGTAGGAAAACAATACAAAACTATTACAACTTTACTTTTACAAAAACAACTTGGGAAACTCATCTCGCATGGTTTGCTCTCGCTCCAATGTCAATTCTTCACGACCATAATTGTCCCAACGGACTTTGACCATCCCGATTGTCTTGTTTCGTAGCTGCCTGACCTCCGTATCCTCGATCCGAATGGGTCTAACCTTCGTCGTCAGCCTACCATCGACCGGTACTTGATTATCAGCCACTAGTTGCGTTGGCTCTTTCAAAGCTTTTCGCAACACTGATATGTGAAACACATTGTGCAAACCACTTAGCTCCGCCGAAAGAGCTAATCGATAGGCAGCTTCTCCAATCCACTCAACCACTTCAACCAGACCAAGATACCTCAGACTCAACTTTTTCAAGCTGCGAATCCTGGACGCGTCTTTGAATGACTTTATCTTCAGATATACCCAATCGCCCACCGCAAACTCCACGTTTCAGTGTTTGACGTTGTAGTATTTAGCTTGCCTATCCTGGACTACCAATAACCGCTCTCGTATAACACATATAGTCAAATTTGCATCTTCAACTTCTTTACGCTTAAACAATTTCGATTCGCCGGTTTCCGCCCAAGTTAAAAGAGTATGACACTTCCTACCGTATAAAGCTTCTAAGGGCGCCATCTGAATGCTAGCTTGATAGCTATTATTATAGGCGAACTCGATCATATAGAGATGGTCCTCCCACCTCTTCCCGAAATTCAAGACGCACATCCGGAGCATATCCTCCATTATCATGTTGGTTCTCTCGGTCTGACCATCCGTTTGCGGATGAAAGGCCGTGCTGAACTTCAGTTGAGTACCCAACAACTGGTGGATTAGCCTTCAATCATTCGAAGTAAAGCGTCCATCTCGGTCACTGACGATGCTACGAGACACTCCGTGCAATCGTATTATGTTGTCCACGTACAACTTAGCCAACTTTTTCACTGAATCGTCCTTCTTGTTCGGTATGAAGTGTGATACCTTTGTCAATCGGTCAACGATCACCCACACGACATCGTTTCTGCTCTGTGATCTCGACAACCCATGCACGAAATCCATAGAGATATCATCAAATCTCCACACTGGAATTGGTAACGACTTCAGGAAACCTCAAGGCTTCTGACATTCAGTTTTTACCAATGCACAAGTTTGACACTTTGCCTCGTAAAGAGCTATGACTTTCTTCAAACCCGACCACCAGAACATCTTTTTCATGTCCTTGTACATTTTTGCGCTCCCTTGGTGAATTGAGTACTTCGTGAAGTGTGCTTCATACATCAATTCCTCTCGTAGTTTACCCACATTCGGAACGCACAAACGACCGTCTTTTCTCAAAAGACCGTCATCCAAGGAGAACTGGGAATTTGACCCATCCGCTACATAACGTTTCATACTCTCATCGAGTTCCGTTGCTCGTTGAACCCTGTCCGCGAGGTCATACTGCACCTCCGTCCAATTCAAACACGCATTTGCAGTAGAATTCTTGTCAACACAAGAAATATCCAAGGCCTCCAACTCCTGGATCAGACGCTCATCATGCATTTGCAACCAACTTGCCTGTACCGGAGTCCGCTGACTCAAGACATCTGCGACCACATTTCCCTTCCCTGGAGTGTAATGTATCTGGAAGGTGTAGTCTGCGAGGAACTCCATCCACCTCCGCTGCCGCATGTTCAGATCCTTATGATCTATTAAATACTTAAAGCTTTTATGATCCGTGAAGATGTCAACTTTCACGCCATATAAGTAGTGATGCCACAGCTTAAGTGCAAAAATCACAGCCGTCAACTCCAAGTCGTGGACTGGATAATTTCGCCCGTGCACTTTCAACTGGCGTGTGCCATAAGCAATAATCTTTCCGAATTGAAGAAGAACGCATCCTAAACCGCTCCCTGAAGCATCAGTATAAATCTCATAGCCGGTCGTACCACATGACGAACTCAAGATCGGCGCCGTGGTCAAACGACTCTTTAACTCCTCAAAAGCTCGTGCGCACTTAGACGTCCAAACGAACTGCTGATCTTTCCTCGTCATTGTAGTGAGAGGTAAGACTAGCCGCAAAAAGTTATTTACGAAGCGCCTGTAGTAGCCAACAAGTCCAAGGAAGCTCCTGACTTCTGCTACAGTAGACAACACGGGCCACTCCCGTATCGCAACTATCTTCGCCGGATCCACCGCAATACCTTCTCCACTAACCACATGGCCAAAAAAGCCACCGACGACAGCCAAAACTCGCACTTTGAGAACTTGACATAGAACTTGTTTCTCCTCAGGGTCTGCAAAACCATCCGCAAATGATTTACATGATTTTCTTCGGACTGAGAGTACACCAATATGTCGTCAATAAAGACGATCACAAATAGGTCCAAGTACTCTCTAAACGTTCGATGCATTAATTCCATGAATACCGATGACGCATTTGATAGCCCAAACCACATTACAGTGAACTCATAATGACCGTAGCGTGCTCCAAACGCCATCTTGGGAATGTCATCTTCCCGAATCCTCAACTGGTAATAGCCAGACTTTAAATCCAACTTCAAGTAGACAGTTGATCCCACCAGCTGATCGAACAAGTCATTAATTCGTGGTATCAGATACTTGTTTTTCTCTGTCAGCTTTTTTAATTCTCGATAGTCAATGCATAGACACAAGCTTCCGTCATTCTTCTTCACAAAGAGGACCGGTGCACTCCAAGGTGACATACTTGGACGTATATAGCCTTGCTCTAGCAATTTTTGCAATTGAACTTTTAATTACGCCATCTTCGTTGGCGCAACACGGTACGACGAGCGAGCCACAGGTTTCGCATCTGACACCAAGTCTATAGCGAAGTCAATCTCCCGCTAGGGCGGTAACACAGGGAGATCCTTAGGAAACACATCCGCATAATTCGATACGATAAGAACGTCACTCAAACAGGACTTCGGCTCAACAACCTCCAACAGCGTGACGAACAACTCCGCGCCCTTCCGAACAGCCGTGACTACCTGGAGAGCAAACATCAATATCTCATTCGGTGTTCTGTCCCAGTGTGACTTTCTTAGAGTTGCAATCTATATAGACACGCTGCTTCGAGAGCCAGTCCATACCGAAGATTACATCAAACTCAGATATCGGCAGCACAAACGCTTCCAATCTGAAATCCTGACTTCCAATCCGTACCTCAAGACAACAAGACCTATCCACACGCATCACACATCTGTTAGGTAACAACACCTTTACTCTATCTGTCGACATAAAAGTAGACACTCCGATCCGCGATACGAAGTCCTCAGATAGAAACGAATGAGAAGCAACTGTATCGAACAATGCTCTCGCCGAATAGTCCTGAATAAGAACAGAGTCTATACTTATCATGTTATACACAAACAATTCACAAGGTATACAGTATAAAACATGAAAACTATATACTACTCGTACCTGTGACGACATCCGCCTGTTTGATGGTCTCCTGTTGTCCAAGGTTATACACCCTCGCCTGAGCTGAAGCATATTGGGACGCAGTGGACTTCACCACTTTTCCCTTTTCAGCATACGATGCTCCTGCCTTCTTATCAATCTTTGGAGGACCACTTCTACAATCGCGGGCAAAATGTCATGTCTTGCCACAAGTATAATGTGTGAGCGGGCCTCGCCCTGATGTTGCTCCAGAAGTAACAGTAGAAGGAGCCTGTCCAGAAGACTTGGATTTTTTATTCCATCTCTTGTGGTAGTCAGACTTTCCAGGACACGACATTTTGAACTCGGGCTTTATCACAGTCAAGTCCCTCTTGCCCTGCACCCTCTTCACGTTTTTCTCTAACGAATGAGCCGTATTAACCAACACTTAAAACCCTTGGTTCATCGGACCAGTGAGCAGTAACCTCAGCTCATCTCGTAGTCCCTCGTAGAACTATTGGTCTTACGATCTTCGTCAGCAAAAGTAGACCCCGCATAACGTCCCAACCTGGTAAACTCAAGCAAGTGGTCATCCACACTACCTTGCATTGCGACGACGGCAGATGCTTTGCTAAGAATAATCTCGAAAACTCCTCCATCGACATCTCCGATAGTCGTCTGCCCGCGAAGTGGGGTAACTCTAACTCATCCCACCAAATCCGAGCCTCTCCTTCCGACAAGAAAGGGGCCAAGGTGACCTTCTGTCCCTCCTCTGTCTCTATCGACGTCAATATCCTCTTGACTCGCGAAAGCCAGTCCTCTGCCTGCGTCAGGGATCCTGCACCCGTGAACGTAGGAGGGCTAATGCTCATGAATTTTTTCAGCTGCCGTTCGGTCGCTCGTTTATCAACCAAAGTCTCAGCAGGCACTTGCCTAACAGCTATAGGCTCGGCTACACCAACTTGTACTGGCACCATCGCAGGTCGCACCTGCCCAGTCGGTTGTGCATTCATCATTGCAAACACTGCCTCAACAACTAATCGTACTGTTTTCGCAGGAGGAGGTGTGGGCGCATCAGCTGGTGCCACACTCTCAACAGAACGCTGGGGTTCAGACTGCCCTCCACCATTTCTAGTAACCTATAAGTGTAAAATACACAATTTAGCGACTACTTAACAGCAAACGACTATTAGGAACGCGCAGGTTCCTCAAACATGTGAATTTTCATTTCTAAGTGGACATTTTTGAGTTCATTTGTTTGTTATAACGGTAAGCACAAATACGCGCTCACCACCCCTCAAAGGAATTCGACCACGAATTCGCAGGAGGAAGAACAAGACAAGCTGATACCAAATTGTAACACCTCCATCCGTCACATGAAATATAACAGACGGTCCGGCCGTGGCCCCACGCCATATCCCACTGATAGTCGGCAGAGTTACATGTTAATATCAAAGATCAAACGAATCCTAACTCAGAGCATTCTAGCGGAACCTTCAAAGGTTAACTTTTTGAACTCAAGTATCTCAGCAATGTCCACTATATAAACACTGGGATGTTCTTACAAAATACACAAAAGATACCATCGCCAGCGATAGTCACTGTCACCCGACGACAGTCAACAGTAGCCAAACTGTTACAGTTTTAAGGCCTTACAATTATTCTTTAGAAATGTGGTTTACAAACATCAGCGCGCAGACCGACCACACATGAAAGCAATAAAACTTCGCTTGGCCTTCGAGGGCCGACATAGCTTCTGGACTGCAACCCGCTATTTCCCACTCGGCTCTCCAGCACCTGGACAGGGACATTCCACAAGATGGTGGCAAACAAGGCAATGGTCAGCTTTCAGTTGACTAATTTATATCGACCCTACCCTATTCCCGGGGCAGCGGTATTCCTTCACTGCGGGCATAACATTAACACAATAGATATATCATAAGAAGACACACTAAAACACCATTCAATATATCACAAACGAGAGCCTCAGCGGCCAAACGTTCCGTGCACTCAGGGCACATTTTCGGTGTACCAGATTGCCAGGGTCCCACCACCGTTCAGAGGTCCAAGACATGACGGTCAACTTTTAGCATTCTTGTCTTTCCGGCATGGGGCCTAAGACTCTCATTATGCCAACGACGAAAACCAATTACTTTAGGCAATCTAGCCCAAACGACATAATGCGGGTACGATTCAGCTATTGCCCGTTGCTCAATTCGTCAGTTCAATACTAGACTGACGCGAGTCGTCTTCCCCTTGCCCGTTCGGCTCATTGGCCTTTAAGAGCTCACAACTCACACTAGCCACACGGTCTCCGAGAGACTGGCTTCGTCAATAAAAATGCTATCTGAAAGCTATCGCCAGCGATAATCACTATCGCCTGGCGTTAGCGACAGAACTCTTTTCTGTCTCCAGATTTAGCCACAACTGGAACATCTTTCCAGCCAAAACCCTGCAACATCCTCCAGTGCCAGAAAACTAGTCTTTCACAACAATCATAACTCACCAAGAGCTATCGCCAACGATACTCGCTGTCTCCCGACGATATCCAACAGTTATGCAAACTGTGGTATTTTCTGGGTATTTTCCTGAAGCACACCTCCAGCACTTCCTGCTACTCTCATTTCATATGTACAACCCACAGACTCCATAAACTACCCGTTTATACTCAGAGTCTTCTCCGGGAAGCAAAATAAAATATCACCAATCCAGACCAACCTGTCCGGATGTGCTTCACACAACATGTCTATTACATACCGCGATTTCCAGATTCTATATGCAAAACCATCCGGGGATATCACGTATCAACCTATCAGAATTCCCTCGATTCTCCACCTTTTGGTGCAGGATTTCATGCATATGCAAAAGAAGGACTTCACTTGTCCAAAAAGGAAGATTGTTACCCTCGTAATTCGTTTCGGAGCCATGAACAAGCTTTTTATCCAGCCGGAAAGATTGTTACCTTTCACGGATCTTGTCTCGGTTCTTGATTCCGACTCCTGGATCTCCTTCACCAAGCCTTGCTAAGCTCAACCTCAGCCTTCTTCTTTCTTAGCTCTTTTCTCTCAAGAGTTTGAATGAAAAGGAGGAGAGAGAGTGAGAAGAAGAGAAATGACTTCTCTTTTCTCCACTCCTCCGCTTAAGTGGTATCAGGATTAATCCCAGCCGCAGGATCATTTCATCCATAGAAAGTAATGACCACGATTTTAACTGACAAGTCAAAATAACGCTATTGCCATGCGATATCCGCTATCGCCTGGGCGATATCGTTGGCAGCCGCTTTGACCCCAGTCAACCACCACTCTTCGGTCGCCGTCCGGCCATCCGACACGTGTCCAGCCTTACGTGGAAGTATCGCCCAGTGATACCCACTAACGCCGCTCCGATAGCTCACTCGACGATTCGTTGAAAGCGTCGAGAGCGTTGAGAGTGTCAAGTGCATTGAGTGGTATCGCCGCGCGATACTCACTATCGCCACGCGACAGTATTCGTCGAGTTTACTCAACGCTTTGTTGAAGGCGTCGAGTTCGTCGAGTCTACTCAACGCTTCGTTGAAAGCATCGAGTGCTATCGCCAGCGATACCCACTGTCGCCCGACAATAGCTACCTTTACATTCTGTTTTACCGTTTTTGGGGTGTTACATAATGTCTGTGTTAGCGTAGGGATTTTCATATTGCCAAATATCAGTTTCGTGGTTCTTGAACAGTTTAAATGCGGTTTCTAAATTCGCTTATGCCATTTAGCCGTCATTGTTGGATTCAACCGTACAAGGCAAGTAGAGAAATTCCTCTCGCTTGCAAACATTAAATTTAGTTCCTTGCACATTTTCTTATGTTTATAAATTTTACCCCAGAACACCTGAGTCACCAAATTAATAGCATGTCATATACATTAGAAGTCTCTAAACCATGAAACATTTAATTCATTAAAACCATAAGCAATCGTTGAAAAATAGTGTTTAATTGATGTAACTCCTTGAATTGAGTTCCTTCTTGACTTCGTAACTAGAATAAATGAATGGTCATAACAAACTTGAATTCTCTGATAAGACTTGTATTTGAACTTGAAGACTCTTGTGTATCGAATAAAAACACCAACACATTTCATTGGTTACAGCTTATGCCATTATATAAACAAATATATATTATACTCCGGAGTATGCTAATAATTATAGTTGTTTTGACTTGATTCATTTAATTGACTGTCTCAATAGTTTTGTCTCATAAAAATTGGTACTCGTACATTTATGATTCTCTTGCTCATATTATACTTTACTTTGCTCACTTTTTGTTTTAATATTCTGAGACATTTTCTTTCTTGTTTTGAAATTTGTCTTAGCGTCCATGACTGCTCCGCTTACTACCTGAGCCTGATCTGCTTCAAGCTCCTTATTCTGGAAGTTTATCTTTTGTTACTATGTCAGATTCTATGTATTTTCTTTACTGTCGGATTTGCTTATTATGCAATAGTTATGATCAACCATTTTCTCTTGTATCATGAACAACTACTAGGTTAAAAAAATTATATATCGGCATTTGATATTAGTGCATGTTTATTTTCTTTGGGCTTTTTATTGCATGAAATTTGTACCCGCACTTTGCATCATGAGTTTTATTAAAATACATGTGTATTTAACTTTTCATTACTACACTCTAAAGCTTCCGCATAAAATAATATATTTTTCCCAAATTATTTATTTTAAATCTAATAATACTAAATCAGCTCCTGCCTAACAGATGCAGAGTTTCTTTCCCCCATGTCTGTAGCATTACGACCCACCCGAAGAGTTGTTTGACGTTTGCTTTTATACCAGTCGTGATATTTGGTATCAGAGCTACGTTAAGCTTCTAGAGAAAAAGTATCTTATAATTTTCACATATTTTGATTTTCATTATATAAATATATAGGTATGCATCATTGTTTCACTCACCCTATTATTATCTATTGTTCTCGGCTGAAGCACTCACACTAGACTCATAAACATGAATAGTATGCATACAAATGTTAATGAGTTATGGACAAATATACATTTATGTGCATATGAATTTTCACTGGGATATACACCGTTTGCGAATATTAAACGGTTATGAGCAGTTTAATATTCTCATGTGCGATGTCATTAGTAACATAATATGCATGACATGTTAAACAATATGAGCACTTAACATCTCTTCATGAATATTCTTAGGAATGCATTTTGAGCACAATTGCATTGTATGCAAAATATAACTCATTTGCACAAGTATTAAGCTAACAACAACATATGATGATTGTACCCACATGAATTTACAAATTATTTGCTATTGCACGTGATTTTATTATTGCATTTATATGCTCATTATCTACAATTGTCCAATGAAAATACTGTAATGATTACACGATTTTCGTATCCGACAGTACTAAAGTGTTAGAACCTCTATTCTCAATCCTTTTGGCTCTGTTTGACTGTCAATCTTTCCCGATTCGCTTGTCTCTCTTTCTAGATGACTCCTAAGCGGTCGCAACGCAAGCAGACTATCTCTTCTGGGGTGGGGGTTCTAGAGATGCCATTTTGAGGCAGATTTTGGATCGTCTCACTCTCCTAGAAGAGGATCACCAAACTCCAGATCCAACTTCTGGTTCCGGCCGTACAGGGAAAGCTGGAGTAGCTATCATTGCTGCCCCTCTTTAAGCTACACATCCTACATCTCATCCTGGAACCGGCTCGCCTGCCGTCACCCTGGTGACCACGCTTGTGCCAAATCCGATTGCTCCTCCTATAACTAAGACAGACACACCATCGTTCAAGAGGCCAAAACCGCCATTCTTCAATGACGATCGTGACTACTTCGTGATATCTGAGTGACACTCCCAGATGGATAAACACTTCGAGTATGTTGGAGTTTCGGAGGCTCAGAAGGTTCTTCTTGCGGCTTACCAACTGACCGAGGATCTTTACACCTGGTGGCTTCAGCGCTACAATCTCCCCAATTCTGCCACCATGACCTGGGATCAATTCAAGCAATCTATCTTTGAGAAGTTTCTCTCTTCTGTGGAGTGGGACAAAGTAGCTGAGAAGTTTTCGTCCCTCCAGCAACCCGACAGGTCAGTGACCGAGTATGAAAAAGAGTTCTCTCGCCTACCCTCCTTGTTGCGGAGTTCGTGCCAGATGAGACCAACAAGATCAACCTTTTTGTGATGGGGCGACGTCACAATTTCTGCCAGTATGTGGTAGCTCATGGCGCCACCACCTACGTCGAGACTGTGGGAGCTGCCTTACAAGTGGAAGCTATTGAGCTTGACCATACTACTAAGGTCCAACATGGTACAAACATTACCACCACCTCTGATCATAAGAGTAAGGGTGCTCCGTCTCAGGAGCAAGGCTTCAAGTCCCAATAGGTGTGTGCCTTTTGACACAAGGTGTGCCATGTCGCGCAAGTCGGCTGTACCCTCCCGAAGACGCAGAAGATGATTGTTCCCACACAACAACCTCATATGTCGCTTGCCTCTGCCTCCACCATATGTGCTTACTGCAAGAAACCAGGTCACCTGCTGAAGGACTGTCGTCATTAGCAGAATGCCTGCTGCAGATGTGGTCAAGTTGGACATCATATCCAAGACTGCTCTATAAAGAAAAACCCAATTCCTGCTCAGCCTATGCAATCTGTTTTGGGAGCTTAGGAGAAGGGCAAAGTTGTGTTGAATGTTATCTCTCAGGGCTAGGCGCTTGCATCTACCAACATCATCTCTTGTATGTAATGCATTGCTATTAGTTTTTTGCATCATAATTTATCCGCCTTAGTATCGAACAATCAAATTGCGTATGTAATTTTCATCTCTAAGGAGATTTAAAGTCAAAAATAAGTTGATGCAAATTCTTGTTGATTCAGGTGCATCTCATTCCTTCATTGCGCATCATATTGTGGACCTTCATCGTTGGCTTACTTCGCCACACACAGTTACATGAAGGTAATTTCTGCTGTGCACGACACTCGCCTTCTTAGTCAAGGATGTTCTGCTTTTTTTGTGTATGCTTCGCTTATGGATTCTACCTCCTCTCAACTCAAATCTATTCCAATTATCTCTAAGTTTCCTGATGTCTTTCCTGCCGAATTGCCTGGGATGCCTCCTGAACGAGATGTGTAGTTCTCTATTGACGTAGAGCCTGGAACGCGCCCCATATTCAAATCTCCGTACCGTATGACCCCGCGCAAACTAGAGGAGCTTAGACTGCAATTGGATGAACTGCTTGAGCGTGGATACATTCGTCCTAGCTCTTGATGCGAAACAGAGACGAGGATCTGCAGTGGAGGACAAGTTTTGGGCCCGTTCAGGGCTAATTGGTGACTTTCCATATATGACGTGTCCCGATCGACGATCGGACTTCACAGATGTGTTCGAATTCGTGCTGCGAACCGATTATATATATTACTTCATTATTTTGCGTTTTATTTCGATGTATTTGAGTGACCCCACCTCCGACCAATCATAGCTGTCGATGGTGGGATGCCCTAATTCTCCTTTATTATAAATAGGTGGTTTGTGGGCTGGTTTGAGGCATTGCAGATTTTAGAGAGCTTATTTTCGGAATCCTGCGATCCCATCACAGTGCCGACTCCGTAGAACCATAGGTGACGACTTCTAGGTGCGTATCTCTTTCCCCAAGGTTTGCCCTAACCTTAAACTACTTTCTCCCCCTCCAAAACCCCATTGTCTCCACCTCCCGGCCCCCCAAATCGAGCCACCACCCTGCTGCCCAAGAAGAAACCCCTCTTTCTTATCATTACTACTATTCATGAAATTTACTATTACATTTCTATATATCCAAAACAGGGGAACCTCAGCCTTCCCTGTACGCCGTCGTCCCTCCTACTTCTGGAGCCACCTCCGCCACCTTTTCCCTTCCCCCAAGCCACCACCAATCCCTTCTTCCCTTGATTCAACGACCCCTCCTTCAACTACAGCACCCGCCCCCTCCTCCAGTCGTATTTACCCTTTGCCGTCACCCTCCCCTTCATGGAATCACCCACCCCCAAACAACCCACCCAATCCAGATCTGTCCAAATCTGGATTGTTCAACCATGATTCATTATTCCCTCTCTTCCTCCCCTCCATCCCTTGCCCGGATCCGCTCATAAACACCGAATCTACCCTTCCCTTGCTTAGATCCATACCTACGTGACCAGATCTACCCATTTTCGGCCTGATTCCACCATCCATTGCCGAGGACATCCACCACCATCATTTCCACACCACCGGTTCCACCCCGGATCGTCGTACAGGCGTCTACGGCTCCAGACTCCTCAGTGCCTTGGTCAACCCACTACTTGGTGAGTTTTCGTTATACTGGATTATTATTTTCATTATATTTATATTGGATTGGATCTTATACTCGTTTGGATATCTTGTATGGTAGTTGTTTGTTTTTAGATCATTATTGCGATTTGCAACATTTTATTCGCCGCACACTCTAGATTTGGCCCTCCACGCGGAGGAAAGCCAGATTATTTGCCCTAATAAATTATTTGTGTGTTGCTGTGAATTTATCTGCGTGAGATGTTTTAATTTATTATCTAATTGTGATTTATTTGTCGAACTTTTTTGCATAGCATGTAGGGTTAGGTCACCGATTTCTCGCCGCCTATGGATTCGCCATGCGTCAGCTCTTCACCTTGGGGAGCCTCCGTCCTCTTTGTGAAGAAGGATGTTTCCATGAGATTGTACATTGATTATCAGGAGTTAAATAAGGTGACAGTCAAGAATAAATATCCCCTTCCGTGCTTGGATGGTTTCTTTGATCAACTCAGTGATAGTACCATCTTTTCCAAGATAGATCTCAGATCGGGTTACCATCAGCTGAAGATCAAGTAATTCGATATTCCTCGAACTGCCTTCAGAACTCGGTATGGACATTTTGAATTCTTAGTGATGTCCTTTGGTTTGACCAACACACATTATGCTTTTATGGATATGATGAATCATGTCTTCCGTGAATATTTGGATAAGTTCATCGTCGTATTTATTGATGATATTCTGGTCTATTCCAAGGCTCGTGAGGATCATGTTGCACATCTTTGGCCCACTCTTTGCACACTTCATAAACATCAACTCTATGCCAAACTGGCAAAATGTGAGTTCTGGATGGATCATGTTGCCTTCTTGGGGCATGTTATTTCAGGAGATGGACTTTCCGTTGATCATGCCAAGATTTCCGCAGTTATGGACTGCAAGCTACCTTTTACCCCTGCTAAAATTCGCAGTTTCCGTGGTTTGGTTGGCTATTACCGACGTTTCGTTAAGAGTTTTTCCTTTCTTGCCGCTCCTCTGACAAAGGTAACTCAAAAGCATACTGGATTCAAGTGGTCAAATTAGTTTGAGCAGACCTTCTTGGAATTGAAACAACGTATGTGTTCTACGCCTGTTTTAGCTCTTCCTTCAGTGGGGACAGACTTTTTAGTTTTTACTGACGCTTTCAGAGTTGGATTGGGTTGTGTCTTTATGCTGGATGATTGTGTTATCACTTATGGATTGAGGCAGCTGAAAGTTCATGAACGCAACTACCCCACTCATGATATGGAATTCGCTACGGTAGTATTTACTTTAAAACTTTGACGACATTATCTATATGCCGTGAAGTGTCACATCTTCACCGATCATCAGAATTTGAAGTAATATCTTTGTTCAGAATGATCTTAATATTCGTCAGAAGAGATTAATCGAATTCATAGCAGATTATGACCTGCAACTCTCATACGTTCTCGATATAGTCAATTCGGTGGCAGATGCGTTGAGTCAATAGGCTTTTGTTTCCTCTTGTACACCCATGTCAGCTACTCTTGTAGCCTTGATTGATGACCTCGAACGGATGAACATATCCATCCTACCCGAGGGTCGTGAAGATTTTTCTGGTTCGTTATGGGTAGAACAGGTAAAAGATTTATGACCATCTGATCCTATACTCCAGCGCATTCGCCAAAAGGTTGAACGTGGACTTTTCGGATTTTTGTATCTCTGACGATGTTCTGTGTTTCCGAGGTCGCCTTTGCATTCCTGATGTTCCTGAATTGCTTGATCGTTTATGTCAAGAAGCTCATGAATCTCGCACATCTGGTAATCCTGGTAATAATAAGATATATCATGACTTGAAGCAGATTGTGTGGTGGCCTGATATGAAGAATTACATAGCTCGCTTCATTTCTCGATGTTTGACGTGCCAAAAGGTAAAAGCTCAGTTTCAACGTCCTGATGGTCTTTTGCAACCTCCGTCTATCCCGGAATGGAAGTGAGAAGACATCTCTATGGACTTCATCACAAGTTTACCCCGTACTCCGAGATGGGATGATGCGATTTGGGTCATAGTGGATTGTATGACTAAAGTGACCATTTTATCCCATAGAAGGATGGTCATTCCATTCTTCTGATGGTGACTCGGATCTATGTATCAAAAATTGTAAGACTCCACTGAATTCCTTTGTGGCTTGTATCAGATCGTAACTCGAGATTTGTATCACATTTATGTAAGAGTTTCCAACAAGCTTTGGGTACCGAACTCTACCCGAGCACTGCATATCATCCGACGACCGATGGTCAGACCGAAAAAGTTAATTAGATACTTGATGACATGCTTCGCTGTTACATTTTGGATTACAAGGGAGCTTCAGTTGAACCTGAACACTGTATCATCCGACGACCTATGGTCAGACCGAAAGAGTTAATCATATATTTGTTGACATGTTTCGCTGTTACATTCTGGATTACAAGGGAGTTTGAGATGAGCACCTACCTTTGGTTGAATTCGCCTACAACAATAACTATCAAGAAAGCCCCAAAATAGCCCCCTACGAAGCATTGTACGGGCGACGTTGTAGGACCCTTCTTTATTGGTCAGAAGTGTGTGAAAAGGTTGTTTTGGGATCCGAGTTACTTCAGGAAATGGAACAATTCGACTTCAGCTCAGTCGTGCCATCGAGAGGCAGAGAAAGTATGCAAACAAACGTCGTCGTCCGTTATAATTTGATGTGGATGATCAAGTGTTCCTGAGGGTTTCCCCTTCTCCTGTGGTGAAATGGTTTGGTCGTCACATAAGCTTAACCCGAGGTTCGTGGGACCATATACTATCTCAGAGTGTGTCGAAAGATCTGCATATCGTCTTGAGCTACCTGCTACTTTGGCCGGTGCTCACAATGTCTTCCATGTCAGTCAACTTCGGAAGTCCATCCGTTATTCTAACCGTGCCATTAAAGAAATTTTTGTGATTCTTGAAGCCCAATCTTTCTTATCCGGTCGAGCCTGCTAAGATCGTGAAATATCAAGTACGCAAGCTTTAAAAGAGCTCAATTCCTATAGTAAGAGTGCTTTGGATAATGACAAGTCTGAGGAGTACACTTAGGAACTTGAATCTGACAAGCGTAACAAGTATCCACAACTATTCTTTTGATATTGGTTAGTCTTCTAACTTGTTCTCCCTCATATTTCATTATATTCATAGTTAACTTCTATATCTTGAATTGCAAATCTTGTTGGATTGAATGTCATCTGAATTTCGACATTAGAAGCCCCATTTAGGGAATCCTCAAAAGTTTCAGGACGAAATTTCCGAAGTAGGGAGAGACTGTAACAACCTAAATAAAAAAAAACAAAATAGACTAAATGACATATTTGAAAATAAAAAAGAAGAAACTCCCTCTTCTATTCTAACCGAGAGCTAGCCTCCCACTGATCCCCTATACTCGGGTGGCTTCCTACTCTTCTTCAGGCCGACGACAACAAGTTCTCCTCCATGGGCCGGCAATCCCTTCCCCTTACTCAGGCCGCTGGCGGCATCTCCTCCAAAGGGGCTGACAAGGCGGCAATAACAGTTTTCACCCCTTTTCCCCCTCAAGGCCGGCAACCGCCTCCTACTCTGACAGCCTCTTCCTCTTTATTTTGGCCGATATTTGCGAGAGTGACAACTAGGGTTTCCTTCCTTCTCCTCATTGAGCTCGGATTTGGTTTACTTGGGTAAGAATCTCCCCATCTCCTCCTCTATTCAAATTTTCTTTATCCTCCACGATTTATTTGTCTCCAAATTTGCATATATATCTCGTGATTCAAGGTTTTGCCCCTCTTGTAATCGTCTGACCCCATGGTATTTGTAATTTCCGGTGCCGCTCATCGAACTAATTGATGTGATCGCTCAAAACCCTATTCGATTTGGTGTTTATCTAGCCAAAGCGCCACTAATTTCCGATTTTTTCGTGGGAGTCTCTTCTCCCCCT
The DNA here is from genome assembly GCA_039583875.1 of Platanthera guangdongensis. Lineage (NCBI taxonomy): Eukaryota > Viridiplantae > Streptophyta > Magnoliopsida > Asparagales > Orchidaceae > Platanthera > Platanthera guangdongensis. The sequence continues at coordinate 5,356,223 of CM077156.1, forward strand.
CACTATTGAGGGATGTAAATTGCTAAAACCGCTCTTGATTAAGTTATTCGATAAATAATGCCTGTGTTAGCCGTAGGGATTTTCTTACTCTCAAATATCACTTTCGTGGTTCTTAAACAGGTTTAAACAAGGTTTCTAAATTTGCTTGTGCCACTTAGCCACCACCGTCGGGTTCAACCCTACTTAAGGCAAGTAGAGAAATCACTCTCGCTTGCAAACATTGAATTTAGTTCCCTATACCTTTATTATGTTTATAAATTTTACCCTAAAAGACCTGGATCGCCAAATTAATACATGTCATAATACGTTAGAAGTCTCTAAACCATGAATCATTTAATTCATTAATACTATAATTAATTGTTGAAAAATAGTGTTTAATCAATGTAATTCCTTGACTTGAGTTTCCCCTTGACTTTGTAACGGGAACAAATGGTTGACCATAACAAGTATGAATTCTCTGATAAGACTTGCATCTGAACTTGAAGACTCATGTGCATCAAATAAAAACACCTACACATTTCTTTGGTTACAACTTATGTCTTTACATAAATGAATATATGCTATACTCCGCAGTAGGCTTATAATTATAGTTGTTTCAGCTTGACTCATTTACTTGCCTATCTTACTAGCTTTTCCTCATGAAAATTGGTACACATACATTTCTGATTCCCTTGCTCGTATTGTATTTTACTTTGCTCACATTTTGTTTCAATGTTCTGTGACTTTTTCCTTATTATTTTGGAATTTGACTTAGCTTCTGTGACTGCGCCGCCTGCTACTTGAGCCCGATCTGCGTCAAGCTCTTGCTTTTGGAGGTTTATATTTTGTTATTGTATCAGATTCTATGTTGTATTTTTTCTGTCGGATTTGCTTATTATGTAATAGTTATGACCAAGCATTTTCTCTTGTGTCATGGACAACTGTTAGGCTAAATAAATTATGTTTTGCAATTTGATATTAGTGCATGATAATTTCCTTTGGTATTTTTATTGCATGAAAATTGTACCCGCACTTTGCATCATGCGTTTTATTAAAATACACGTGTTTTTAACTTTTCACTAATACACTCTAAAGCTTCCACATTAAATCATGTATTTTCCCCAAATTATTTATTTTAAATATAATAATACTAAATCAGTTCATGATTTTTCTCCCTTTGTTTGTGGCATTACGACCTGCCCGAAGCGCACTTTGACGTTTGCTTTTAGACGAGTCGTGATATCGACCGATCTCGTCGTCTTTTGGACATGTTCTCCTACTTCGTATGATGTGTTTTCAACAAATTTATCATAATTAATTGTTAGTATACTACCTGAAATTGATTTCTCTGATATTGTGTTCTTTTTTTTGCCAACTTCTACATTTTCGAGATTGTAATGGAATAATTTCCTCCACTGCTAGGTTTTATTGCAATAACTTAGTCCTGAGTGACCCTATGCTTCAAATTCAAATTATCGTTGTCGCCCTATCTTGCAGCCACGACAAAAAAAAGAAAATTTAAACCAATTCTAATTCTAGAAATCCATCCCGCAGCCAAACAATTACTTTGGAATTCAAACCAATTCCATTTCCGACGGGAATTGGAAATTCTGCAATCACAATTTTTGCGATCCGAACAGGCCCTTACTGATTTTGTTTGCATTCAAGGTTTGTAAATCAGATGTGTGATTAGTAAAAGTCATGAATCCTAAGGTGTCTACAATCTTGTGGACGCTCTCTTTCAATTTCCACTCTTCCATCAACTCATGGATGTTGATACAGTCATTTGAAACATCCTGTTAAGTGTTACCTTCCTTAACACATCCAAACTTACCGAGCTTGTAAAAAATGGTGTCTTATTTATCTTATTCTAGGAATCTAGAATGCGAGCCTTGTAATATAAATGAATATGACCGCATATCATTTCCCATTTAGAGCATCACAGGTCGCCAACAATGCATATCTTTTCATGATTAGGACAAGGAAGTAACAACTGTGGTACAAAAAGTTCCCACCAAAAATAATCACTCCAATAACAACTATTTGGTTTAAAAAACGATTCACAAATTTGTTCAAAACATGACATAAAATAATTCATTTCATCCACGGCAAAGATTAACCACTGTATGAAACCAGAAACCAAAAGAGAGAATGAATAATTAAATATTCAAAAATTATATTATTCTCAGTCTTGAATATTACATGTACAGGGGGATCCTTTATATAGAACAAGGGAGAAAGAGCACATAGGAAATACACAATGTGGGACTAAAGAAGCTTAAGAAAGAAAGAGAGAGAGGACCCAATGGGCCAATTATACATGGTCTTTCTTATGTTCTAACTTCTAACACTCTCCCGCAATTTTGAGCATACAAGTCATATTCTCCAAGCTTGAAAAGGCGGTGTCCGTATAGTGAGCGAGGTAAGGCTTTAGTGAGAACATTTGAGACTTGATCTGCAGCAGGAACATGCCGTAAACACAATCTTCAAAGCCGAACCTTTTCCCGGACAAAGTGACAATCAACTTTGATATGTTAGGGGCGCTCATGAAACATAGGATTTTCATCCATATGGATAATAGCTTGACTATCACAAAAGAGAATGGTCGGAGACGGAAGCTGGACTCCTAAATCAAAGAAACTCTCTAGCCAAGTGAGTTCAGAAATGACAACAACCATGTGACAATATTCAACTTCGGCAGACGAGCGAGCGACTATAGTTTACTTCTTGCTTTGCCAAGTAACTAGATTTCCACCGAAATAAGTTCAATAACTATTGGTTGATCAACGATCATTGAGGGACCCAACATAATCAGCATCACAGTATGCAACGAAAGACAAAGACATGGAGGGTTTGTACACCAGGCCTTGTTCAAGAACATTCTTCAGATATCGAAGAATATGTTCGACTGCTTGAAGGTGAGAGGTCGGCGGAGTATGCATGAAGTGACTTACCACACCGACTTCAAAGGATATGTCGAGACGTGTAACAGTAAGATAAATTAATTTGCCTATGAGGCGTCAATAATACTTTATATTAGGCAGGAGATGGTCAGTCCAAGCTATGAGCACACAGTTGATGATTTGAATCCATAGGTGTATCCACAGACTTACATCCAGAGTAGTCTGCATCATGGAAAAGATCAAGACAATATTTTCGCTGAGATAGGACAAGACCATCAGGTTGTCAGGCGACCTCAATTCTTAAGAAGTACCAGAGCTGGTCCAGGTCTTTAGTATGGATTTGAGAGGCAAGATGTTTCTTTATCTGAATAATACCAGATAGGTCATCACCCGTGACAAGAATATCATCAACATAGATCAAAAGAATAACAGTGTCAGAAGGATGACGACTGGTAAACAAGGAGAAGTCTGCCAAGATGCAGGTAAAACCATACTCATGAATCACCCAACTAAATTTATCAAACCATGCCCGTGGAGACTGTTTGAGGCCCTATAAAGATTTCTTCAGATGACAAACTAGGGAATTCCTCATGGTTGTATAACCAGGAGGTTGTTGCATATAAACGGTCTCCATAAGGTCTCCATTAAGAAAGATATTCTGATGCCGAGTTGGTGCAGCGGCCATTGACGATGGACAACAAGAGAGATGGGGAGACGAACGGTGTTGAACATTGCAACAAGAGAGAACGTCTCCTCATAATCAAGTCCATGTTGTTGAGTGAATCCATGCGCAACAAAGCGTGCTTTGAGACAATCGATCTGCCCATCGGGATGATATTTCATGGAGAAGATCCACTTACATCTAACCACAAAATGGTTAGGGAGGGGAACAATATCCTATGTGTTGTTCGCTCAGAGAACAACCATTTCCTCATTCATGACCGCCTGCCAACCAGGATGCTAAAGAGCTTCCTTCACAGAGGGAGTTGAAATAGAAGACAAGAAGACCACAAACCTGTGTAGATTATAGGAGAGTCGATGCAATGAGATGTAGTTGGAGAGAGGATGCAAGGGTGGAGGGTGTGGTCAGATCAACAGGTAGTAGAGGATCAACGGTAGGCAGGGGCTGTTGCGGGGCACCCGATCGAGGGTAGCAGAGAGAGTAGATACCAAAGAGAGGAGCCGGGGTAGGTGATAGTGTTGGGAGTAACAGTGGTAAAGGGGAGGTAGTAGGGACAAGAGGACATTGGAGATCCGTAGAGGGTGTCGTCGTGGGGACAATGGGATGAAAAGGCTCATGTTCTAGGAAGGTAACATCCCCAAATGTGATTATCTCGCGTGCGGAGGGAGAATAACAAATATAGCCCTTTAGAGTGCAGTAATAACCTACGAACATGTAGCGAGTGACGCACGTGGCCAATTTATCGGGGGGGGGGATGATGAACAAAGTAGATACAACCAAAGACCCGTGAAGTTAAGGGAAATGAGGCGCGCTCAAGAAATAAGAGGGAGAAGAGGATGGTAAAGTTGAGGACCGAGGAGGGCATGCGGTTGATGAGATAACATGCAATATAGACAGTGAAATTCCAATATGATATAGGCTAGAAAGCCACGATATGAGTACGGGTACCAGGTACGATACGTATCTGATACGACAGTACGACAAAATTTTAAAAATAAGGATGCAGGTACAACGGGATACGTTGTATTAAATATAAGAGGAAGAAGAACTTACGAGTTACGACAGTTACGACCGCTACGTCATGCATGAGTAATCATCAATAAAGGTGACGAAGTAGCGATAGCCAGAGATACTTGCGTTTTGTAGGGTCGCCAGATTTCAGAATGTACTAAATCAGAAGGAGCAATACCACGATTACAACTAGGAGGAAAAACAAATCGATGGTTTGCCCATAAATACATGATTGACAATTAAAAGATGAAAAATGAAAATATGGAAGAGCCTTATAGAGGATTGGAAGAGGGGCATGACCAAGACGTCGATGCTAGTCAACAGAGCTGACTGATGAAAGGGCAAGAGCAAAGAGATTCAAGATGTAGAGCCCGTTAGTCAACCATAAAGTACCAAATATATTCTGTATTTGTCGATCCTGCACAACAAAAGAGGAAGAGAGAATGTAATGAGACAATCATGACCATGAGTTAGACGACTAACAAAAACATATTAAAATGAGTGCTAGGAACATGAAGAACACATCTTAGTGAGTGAGATGGGGTGAGCATTATATGACCAGAACCAGTAACATACGTAGTGTCTCCATTGATCACAATGATGAACTTTGAACATGAAGAGTCCAAATACTGAGTGGGCTTCTATGGAGTGATGTGGTTGGTGGCACCAGAGTACATAATCCAGGAAGGACTGTGGAAGAGATAGGAGATACCTCCATAGGAGATCGAAGCACTAGAGGTAGAAAGACGGGAGAGTAGTTCGTGAAGATGCTGGAGTTCATCTCGTAAGGTGTCGATGTCAGAGCGGGAAGTGGAGAGGACTCAAGGGGAGGTGAGGCATGCAACATAATGGAAGGATGTTGCAGAGAAAAACCACGTTTCTTAAAGAATGATACTTCTGTGTCCGTCCCACTCACAGAATGTGCAAAGTCGGGAGGTTTTCCCCTTAGGCCGATGGCAACCCTTAAGCCCACCATCCCAGGAACTGGAGCAGACACCGCGATTGTGGAACGACGGTGGCTTGTGATTCGAGACACGATGTAGCAATACTGGAGAAGGGAGCTGAAGGACAGGAGGCGGCGTCACCTTGAGCAACATTGAGTAGACATCAGAGACAGTGAGAATAGTAGGAGAGGAGAGGAGAGGATGTTGGCTTGGACATTATGGAGATGAGGAGAAACCTGAGCCATCATTAAGGCGATAATATCAAATTTCTTCTGAGCCCGTTGAGCCACTAAGTCCAGAGTGGGAGGCTGATGTTGTATCCAATCCTCAACCTGAGTCTTAGACTGGGCGACATAAGATATGAGATCACCATCGTGTCCTGGGTTTAGCTGTTGAAGAACGAGAAAGATGTTAAAGACGTTTTGGCGGCTATCCTTGCCATGATAGAGAGAATGGATCTCATCCCACATAGACTTGAAAATCTCATGATATATTGCCATACGATACAGTTCACCATCCATGGAGTTCAGGATCAAAGATTGAACGTGACCATCATCACGAAGCCAGAGATCGGTAGGCATAACAGAAGTGGTGTGAGTAAGATGGTGAAAAAGTCCTTTAATATGAAGAACTCGACGGACGGAGTGAACCCATTCCACAAAGTTCTTTCTTACTAACAAAGGAGATAGTAGTGATCCAGAGTTCATTTCGAGTATCAGAAACAGGGTCCGGAACAAGAGCCAAAAGAGTTGAGGAAGCAGGGGCAACATTCGTTCCCATTGCCCACGAGAAGGGCCAACTGGCGAACATGAGATCAGGCGGACAGGAGACCAACGAACTAAGCACAAACTGGCGAGCAAGCGAGCAAGCAGGCGGGCTGGCGAGCGGGCTAGTATACGAGCAGGAAATCAGACGAGAAGAGCGGATACGACATCATCGGTGAGTAGGTCGCAAGAGGAGAGGCCGAGCAGGTGAGCGGGCGAGTAGGCGAGCTGGCGAGCACGCGAGTAATCGAGCAGGAGAGCGTGTGATCAGACAATCAGACGATTAGAGCGGGCACGATGTTGCGGCGAGCAGGTCGCACGAGAAGATGCTGTGTAGTTTGCAGGAGCAAAGGCGTTGGTGGGGCCTGCAGAGTGCAGAGAAACTATAAAAGCAGCAACAGGGGTGGGGGGAAAAGAGGGTGGGAGGAGTAGGCAGGTTCGCGGTCTGCCAAAAGAAGAACTCGCCAAGTCGCAGTCCGACAGACAGACAAAAGGAAGCAGACAGTGTCCGATCGGGCGCAAGGGCTTCAACCGGAAATGAGAATAGGGTCGAAGGGCTCTTATATCATGTACGAAACCAAAAGAAAATGAAAATTAAATATTCAAAAATAATATTCTCAATCTTGAATATTACATGTACAAGGAGCTCATTTATATAGAACAATAGAGATGAAGCACAAAGGAAATAAACAATGTTGGACTAAAGAAGCTTATGAGAGAGAAAATGCGTGAAACATGGGCTTTCTTATGTTTGAGCATAAGAAACGAGCCGTTGAGTGACTCTCGCAAGGTGAGACCGAATTTCCGAGCGTATGCGCGAAACATGTTTCCCAATGCAAATACTTGTCAACACCACGACTTGAAAATTGACCTTGTCCTCAAGGTTGAGGCGGTAAGGATCCCATGAGCACGATATGGAGACTAGGGCGGATACTCTTGCAGGAGGTTTTGGTGAAACATCAGAAGCTGAGAGGCATAACAACGAGCTGGATGCTGTAGATCTGACTTGGGACTACCTGAGAAGAGAAGCAATGTCCAACAAATATCTCATCCTCAAGGTCGAGCAAGGTGCACGCCAGTTGGGTCAGGACCTTGGTCGGAGGCCAGATGCTATGAAGACTGATGGGGAAAACCTATCAAAGTCCTGAAAGAGAGTCGCAGGGCCAGACATTAGGTCAATGAGGAGTAGGTAGTGATGATTTGAAATGAAATCCAATGAGAAGGATGGTCGAAGTGAGAGTGTGATAAGATGCGGGGGTATGGTTACATGACAGACGGGGGGGGGGGGGGGGGGACCAGTGGCGACATGTGAACGGCTGGCAAGGCACTAGGTTGAGCCACTGTCACATATATGTCTGTAGGCGAGCAGATGGGAGGGCAATTGATGGGAATCAAAGGATGGAGGGGATTACGTGGTGCGTGCCGAGGTTGGTAGCGGGAGAACAAAGGGGGTGTCAACAAAGGAGGAAGTGTCGTAGGTTCTAGTGGTCGAAAACCCACTGAGGGGTGGCGATGGGATGGATGGAAGAGGAGGCTCGTCGGGAAGTAAAGTGGCGGGTCAGGGCTATAAGGGGGCACGTGGAAGAAGCTGATGACGAATCTCAAGCGCTATGGCGGGGAGAGTATCAAGTGCATCTTCAAATCGATTGCAAAATGCATACACTGAGTCCGAAAGGAGAAACATGGTGGAGAAGTGATGTAAACCGACTCTTCACAGAATTTTAATTTTAATTGGAGCAAAATTAGGAACAAAAATTAAGATTCTATTCAAGTAACCACACCACTACTTGACGGATAAACAAGCGTTTACTCTTTCAAGGCATCTAGCAATTTAGAGAAATGCGGAAGTTTAACATTCTAAGCAAGGAGAATAAACACTGACAAAATAACATCAAAGTATGATTGGGCGGGCGCACACTACACTTGAAACTGACAACACATTCTGGAATTATAATAATTCCCCACTAGTAATGAGATTGGGAGGAAGGGAGAGGGAAGATCTCACCGGGATGCTCTAACAAAGTAGCATGTTACTCTTCACGGTGCAGTCACAACCTGACAAGCTGCGACAATGAGGCTATGATGGCTGTAGGTGGCGCTGGGTTAAAAGGGGACTGGAGGTCGGGTAATGGTAGGGAATGGAGAGCTGTGCAGGGAAAGGGTAGCAAGGGGAATTGAGACTGAGGGGGCGCTGGGGGGAAATGTTGGAGATCAGAAAATGGCGCTAGTGGGGAGAGGTGGAGGAGGCCGGACAATGGCAGGGGTGGAAGGTTGCGCGGAAGGAGGAAGCAGGATGCGGGGCTGGTTTCGAAACTGGAGGAACGAGAAACGTTTGGCGGTTGGAGAGAAACTACGAAGGTGGCAACGTCGTGTGGGAAAAAGGAGGCTTGGAGCAGTGGTTGGCTTGGAGCAGTGGTTACTGGTGGGGCGCGGCGGGATTAACTTCACGAGGCGTAGGCGCTGCTGAATCAGTTTTTGGGAGAAGGCGACAGGAGCTTCGACGACGTGAACAGGAGAAGGAACGCAAGGAGCGCCTGGCGGCTGGGTTAACCGAAAGAGACAAACCTATTTCTCAATAATCCCAAAACCAACGATTTAGGGCAAACATGATATAACAAAACACGAAAATAACACTACATAGCTGCAACAAAATATAAATAAACACAAAAATAACAAAACTGAACTTGAGTGCCCTTGGCAGAGTCACATCAAAAGGGGGAGGGAGGGCCGCTAGAAAGCGTCAGGAGGCTTAGGAGGGCTGGCATATTGCTGCAAGCGCCGCCGGAGGGTTGCCAGATTGCTGTTTGAGTCGTCAGAGGCTACTGGGGTACGGTTGGAGCCGCATGGGGGCTGATGGAATGTTATCCAAGCCGTATGAGGGCTGCCAAAATGATGCAAGAACCATAAGGGGACGGAGAGCATGAGGAGAGGTCGCTGGAACGCTGCAAAAGCCGTAGGTTGGCCTTCAAAATGCGGGTGGGAGAGAAGTGGAGGGCCGCTGGAAGAGGGGCCAGGCGCAGAGAGGTCGATCAAAGCTGGAATTGTTTACTGGAGGGGGGAGTCAGGCAATGTTACCGAGCGCTGGAGTCGGCAAAGCGTCAATGTTGTGTAGGGCAGGTCGTCTCCATGGAAGGGAGTGACGCAGACAAAGCATCAGTCGCGTTGAGTGTGTGACGTCGACGCTGGATCACATGTAGTTGGGGAGAGGAGCTGCAAGTGTGAAGACATTGGATTTGGATTGGGGGCTATCAAGTGCATGCGGGAACGACACAAATATTGGATCGCTTGCAACGCGTGCAGGAGGGCAAAGAAAAACGGCCGACAAAGAGGAAGATTCAATTAGGGTTCAATCTGAAACCCTAATTGGGCGCAGGTCGAATCAATTGATACGCCGTAATCATACCAAAATGAGAACATGATATCTGCATTACATTAAACAAAAATAAAGATACAATCATGAGATAACTCTTGCCAATTATCCTGAGGTCGGTCCTTATTGACACTCTACTCTCCAAGAGAGCTCAAACAATAAAACTCCAAAGATAAGAAAGACACCACCCCTAGGGTTCCTTATATAGATGGAGTCTCTCTTTACAAGCATTTAAATAATATAATAAAGAAACAACTCGTTGAGTGAATCCCACAAGGTAAGGCCGAACGTCTGAGCGTATGCATGAGACGTGCTCCCAATGCAAATACGTATCAACACTCCTGGCTTGAAAATTGACCTTGCCCTCATGATTGAGGCGGCAAGGATACCATGAGTGCGACGTGGAGACTCAGACGGATTCTCTGGTGGGCGGTTCTAGTGAAACATCAAAAGCTGAGAGGCGTAGTGACGGGCTTGATGTTGCAAATTTGACCTGGAACTACTCGAGAGGAGAGGCAATGTCGTGCCAACAAAATATCTCTTCCTCAAGGTCGAGCGAGGTGCATGGTAGTTGCGTTAGGGCCTCGGTCAGAGGCCATATGCTATGAAGAATGATGAGGAAACCCATCCATGTCTTAAATAAGGGTCGTAGGGCCATGCATTAGGTCGATGATGAGTGAGTAGTGATGATTTAGAAGGAAATCTGATGGTAAGGATGGTCGAAGTGAGAGAGTGATAAGATATGAGGGTAGGGTAACAATGAGCTCGAGAGATGTGGGGAAAGATGAGTCGGGAGATAAGAGAGTTGACGGGGGGGGGGGGGGGGTAGAAAAAACCCGTGGCAACATGTAAAAGGCTGGCCAGGAGCTAGGTGGTGTCTCTGTCACAGATTTGTCGGTAGGAGAGATACGTAACGGCCCGGCCTAGAGCTCAGAGGCTACCGCACCCCATCATGGGCCGAATAGCTTGTCTCACCCGTAGGCCCGCTACAGGGCTGCAGCCCAATACACCCCAACGCCTCTCCGACCTGTTTCTCAGCACAGTGCGTTGTTGGCGCTAGGTATCGAACCCGCAACCCTTGATAACACACTCTTCCAACAGTGGCTATCACCAACAGTTGGTGATAGCCACTGTTGGAAGAGTGTGTTATCAAGGGTTGCGGGTTCGATACCTAGCGCCAACAACGCACTGTGCTGAGAAACAGACCAGAGAGGCGTAGCCTCTGAGCTCTAGGCCGGGCCGTTACATAAAAAGTGCACTTTTTTGTGACGACCCGGCCCACGACACGCTCGCCGACCCCAAGCGACGTTACAGGGCTGCAGCCCGTGCCACCCAAACCCATCTCCGGCCTGTTTCTCAGCACGGCGGATTTTTGAGAATGCCAGGTCTCGAACCCAACACCTCCTTAACAAGGCACCTTCAACAGCAACTGGTGGGAATCAAAGTATGGGGGGGGGGATTATGAGGCTGCATGTCGAGGTTGGTATTAGGATAACAAAGGGGGTGTTGGCAAAAGAGGAAGTGTCGGCGGTTCTAGTGGTCGAAGACTCACCAAGGGGTGACGATGGGATGGATGGAGGAGGAGACTCGTCAGAAAGTAAAGTGGCGGGCTGAGACAATAAGGGGGCATGCCGAAGAAGCCGATGACGAATTTCAAGCGCCATGGTGAGGAGAGTATTCCCGGAAGCTTCAACTCGATTGCAACGAGCATGCACTGAGTCCAGAAGGAGAGAAATGGTGGGTAAAAGGGGGGAGGGCCGCAAAAAAGATGCAGGAGGCTCAACTGTCAGCATGCCGCAGGCGCCGCCGGAGGGCTTCCAGATTCTCTGCAAGAGCCGTCAGAGGCTACCGGGCTGCGGTCGGAGTCGCGAGAGGGCTGATGGATTGTTGTCGGAGCCGCATGAGGGCAACTGGAATGTTGCAGGAGCCGCAGTAGGGCAGCGAGGATTCGATGCAGTCGCTGGAACGTCGCAGAAGTCGTATCACGCCCTCTGAAATGCGGGTGAGAGAGAACTGGAGAGCCGCTGGAAGAGGGTCGAGTGCAGGGAGATTGGTAGGAGCTGGAATCGGTTGCTGGAGGGGGGAGTCAGGCGAAGTTGTCGAGCGTTGGAATCAATAAAGCGCTGATGTCGTCCAGGGCAGACCGTCACCAAGAAAGTGAGCAACGCAGGCACAGAGTAGAGGTAGCATCGAGTGCGTGACATCGACGCTGGATTGCATGCAGTCGGGCGAGGCGAGCTGCAAGTGCGAAGACTTTGGATTTGGAGTTTGGTCGATCATCTACGCGCGAGAACGACACATATATCGGATCGCTAGTGACGCGTGTGAGAGGGCAAAGAAAAATGGCTGACAGAGAGGAAGATTCATTTAGGGTTTCGTCCGTAACCCTAATTGGGCGGCAAGTCAAATCAATTTATACCTCGTAGTCGTATAAAAAAGAGAACAAGAGATTTGCATTTCATTAAGCGCAAAGAAAGATACAACTCCAGCCAAGCATCCGGAGGCTGGGTTATTCTTGACACTCTACTCTCCAAGAGTGCTCAAATATTAAGACTCCACCACTAAAGCTCCTTATATAGACGGAGTCCCTCGCTACAAGACAAAACACTTAAACAATATAATAAAAAAACAAGTCGTTGAGTGACTCCCGCAAAGTGAGGCCAAACGTCCGAGCATATGTGCGAGATTTGTTCCCCAATGCAAATGCGTATCACACTTAATATTAATAGAAAAGTCCCATATAATAGTAATTGAAATGTATAAATATAAATAAACTCAACACACTAGAATAATGTTGAACTCCTTGATCCAGCATGCAAAATTGCATGAGGATGCATTCCTTGGTTAAACAAAACAAAAACATTCCGCTTCATTTTCGTCTATGAAGCACAGATACTTCCCTGAAGGCGGCGTATGTAACACCCCTTCCCAGTATTACAGAAATCAGCCGTCCTGCCGGGTCAGCGATATAAAGAAAACTAGAAGCAATATTAAAACTAGTAGCAGCATAATAAAAGTCCAAACTAAACAGATTTAATACTTACAGCGGGAGTAAAAAAATTAAACTAAGGTTAACCACATACCTGATGTCTGGATTCACAGAGCCACTAAAAAAAATGAAACTGCATTAACTGAAAATCTGAACTATCAAATAAGTCTGACACAAGATATATAAAATATTAATGAGTTACACTGTCCACAATTACAAGTACATGCTGAAAATGGAGTAAACTGAAAAATAGTAAAAGTACTACACTCGGACACCACCATGACGCTCATCCTAGACGAAGTTTCCCCCTGGGTCACCTGAAAAACATTGCCCACGAAGGGTCAGAGTAAAGAAAAAAACATTCCCCTTAGTGACACTAAAAAATAGATTTACATATGAATGCATGCATGTCTTTAAAACTAGTCTCGTGCACTGAAAACCTTTCATGATATATGATATGCATGCTTTTCCTATCCTTACTGGTGAACACTATAATTCTAACTCATGACTTTCCGTTCATTTACCCAGTTCTGACGTTCACTAACTAGTGTACTGTCTCACGTCAAGTCTATACTTGAGTTCTAGGTGGCTTCTAGCCTACACGTTTACTGGGAAGGCTCTAGGCAGAGTAGCTCCTAACGCGCAAAATCTGAAACTGACGACCCGAGACCATCTGACGAACTCAATTGTTCTAGTGCCACGCGGACACGGTCTCGAATCTGCTAACTGTCTCAAAGGGAGTCAACTCCCAAGACTGTAACTCATAGGATACATATGCCCTATAAGGATGGTAGTGCGCCTCTACCAAGCACGAAAAGACTGGTGTGCTACTGACCTTTTTGGTCTGACGCTACTCTGCATGGGATATCTTTTTCTGGTGTACTACTGAGCGACCCTTGACTGTCTCGTGGTCGACTTGAAAGGATCTTCGCATTCTTAATTGGACAATCTCCAAACTTACGTACACGTGTGAAGTTTCGTACTTACTAACTGTTCACGATTTTTCTAACGTGGTTATGGAAGAAAGCGTTCTCGTACGTGTCTCCGCGATTATTTTCCTACTGCCACACTTTTCTATGCATGATTATGATGTTAGTACGAAACCTACACTCATGCGTATAAAAAGAAAATATTTGATATGTCTATCTAAAAGAAATTTCGATTTCCTTACAGTGGTGCTTTCGGCGACGCTCGTATATACTCGGCGCGGCGACATATTCTTTTCCAAAAGTAAAACCTGCTGTTGGAGACCTTCAGAAGTTGCCCCGACCCCGCCAAATTCCTGAAATTTACCGTAACCCTAATTTTAGAATTTTCCCTCTACGATAAACCCATAAAAAAAAATATATAAGCTAGGGTTACAACATTCACGAGTTAAACTTCAATTTTTACCTTTAGTAGCGATTGAGGCTCCCAACGCGTTCCACACAAAATTCGTGGGGAACTACGAACACCCAAAACCTAGGATAGACAACCAAAACGAAAACCTAGGTAGATTTGTTTCCAAATCAAAGGAAAACCAAAGTAGAAGCGAGAAAAAGGAAGGAATCGAACTCACCGAAGCCAAAACGTTCACTTCCACCGGTTAGGGTTGGATCCGGCACTTTCACGGCCAAGGAGAGGAAAAGGAAAGTCTACCGGTGCTCGTAGAGGAGGGAGGAGTGGTCGGAGATGGTTTCGGAGAGGAAACGGACGGCGGTGGAGGATCGCGGGATGCGTCGGCTCTGCTCGCGCGCGGAGACGGAGGGGTCGCGACTTCGGAAATTGAACAGTTCGGCTGCGATAACCCTCTCTCCCGAGAAAAGGATGGCGTGTTTTATTTAAGCCTTTCGGTTTGATAACCGCATGAGATGAGGGGGGGGATTTTTATTGGCACCCCAAGCTATAAATTTTTGGCTATACCACAACCCACTCCACACCAAACACAGATTGCACTAACGATTTCTCGTCGCTCTTCGTTACTAAAATTTTAAATGCGTCTCGCTAAAATGACTAACTTAATCACCAGCTAATGAACACGAGCTGTAGCAATAGAAGCATTGTACCTTGACGTTGCGGTGCCTCGATCAAAATCGTCGCGATTTTCCCTACAAAATCAAATAATTTTTCGCGTCAAATTTCGGATGTTACAAATCTCCCCCCCTCCTAACAGAAATTTTTCGTCCTCGAAAATTGTAGTCATACCTTAATCGAAGAGAAAAGAATAGTCTGCATTGCTCTGAAGCTCATCCTCTCGCTCCCAAGTATACTCTGGTTTGCCACAGTTCATCCAAAGGACTTTGACCATGCGAATCTCTCTATTTCTGAGCTTCTGTATCCTTGAATCCACTATTCTGACTGGTCTAACCCCCAATACTAAGATCTGTCTCAATTGGTGCTTCCCGGTACTTATGATCTGACTAGGATCTCTGACTGCTCTCCTCAGATAAGAGACGTGGAAGACATCATGCACACCACTCATCTCCTCAGGTAAGGCCAATCTGTAAGCAACCTCACCAATTCTTCCAGCACCTCAAAAGGACCAACGAATCTGGGGCTCAGCTTTTTCATTCGCTTTATTCTAGAAACTCCTCTGACTGGTCTGACTTTCAGATAAACGTAGTCTCCAACACTGAACTCTACTGACATGTGCTTCTGATCATGATACTTGGCCTGACGATCCTGAGCTGTCTTCATACGCTCCTGAATAAGCTTGATCCTATCAGTGGTCTTATCAATCCATGACTCCCTGATTGTGGATCTCTGTTCACTTTCAGCCCAACATAACGGTGTCCGACAACGTCTGCCATAGAGGGCCTCAAACGTGTCATCCCAATACTTGTCTGAAAACTGTTGTTGTAGGAGAACTCCACAAGTGTAACATATTTCTCCCACTTTCCTCCAAAATCCAAATGCACATCCGTAGCAAATCCTCCAAAGTCCTATTTGTGCGCTCAGTCTGTCCATCGGTCTGGGATGGAAAGCGGTGCTGAAGTGTAACCTGGTACCCAACTCCTGTACGTATCGCCACTCCCTGGAGGTGAATCTGCCGTCTCGGTCTGAAACTATAGTCCTGGGAATACCGTGAAGCCGAACTATCTCGTCCAAATATAACTGTGTCAGCTTCGGACCTTGATCCGTCTTCCTAAGAGGAATGAAATGGGCGACCTTAGAAAGTCGATCAACTATAACCCACAAGGAATCATTCCCACTCTGCAATCTCGGCAAATCATGAATGAAATCCATGGATATATCTTCGAATGTCCACTCAGGAATGGGAAGTGGCTGCAACTTGCCTCCAGGCCTTTTGCATTCGGCCTTAACCAACTTGCTTCTCACCTTCACTACCTACGTAATTCAACATCTCTCTTCAAGCCTGGCCACCATACTAACTTCTTGAGGTCTGCATACATCTTCGTGCTACCCGGATGTATAGAATATCTGGAATTGTGTGCCTCAAATAAAATATCCTCGCGAAGGTGACTAACATCGGGGATACACACCCTGCCATCAATCAACAATAATTCATCCTGAATAGTGAATCCCTCCTTCTGTCCTGACTGCGCTGAGCTCCAAATCTCTATCATCTTTGGATCCAACGGTAGAGCTGTCCTGATTCTGTCCTTGATATCGCAGGTAATCTCCATCCAACTCAACCTTGCAGAACCAAAACTACTGTGCGCGTGACAATGGTAATATCCAGTCTCTCCAGCTCTCGCACTAACTCCTCCTGCTGAGTGAGGAGAAAGAAACACGAACCTCTACGGCTAAGGGCATCAGCTACAACGTTCGCCTTTCCTGGATGGTACTGAATGTCTACGTCGTAGTCTGATAGAAATTCTAACCATCTGCGCTGCCTCAAATTGAGCTCTCGCTGATCAAAGATATACTTGAGGCTCTTATGATCAGTGAAGATCACACAACACTCCATAGAGATATAGTGCCTCCAAATCTTCAAAGCATGTATGACTGCTGCAAGCTCCAAGTCATGCACTGGATAGTTCCTCTCATGAACCTTTAATTGTCTCGAGGCATAGGCTACGACCTTTCCATGCTGCATGAGAACACCTCCCAAGCCCTGACTTGATGCATCGCTGTAGATCTGAACCCGTCAGGCCCTGATGGTAAACTCAAAATCGGTGCGGTCATCAACCTGCCCTTCAAGTCCTCAAAAGCCAACTCACACTCAACTGTCCAATCCAAGCCCTTACCCTTCCTGGTGAGGAAGTCAATGGTAAGGCTATCTTCGAAAAATCTCTGATGAATCTCCTGTAGTAACCAGCAAGACCCAAAAAGCTACGAACCTCTGAAACTGTCGTCGGCCTTGACCAACTCTTAATGGCCTCTACCTTCTTCGGATCAACACTAACTCCTTTCTGACTGATGATGTGGCCTAAGAATGCAATCTCTGAAAGCCAAAACTCGCACTTTGAAAACTTGGCAAACATCTGATTTTTCCTGAGTGTGCTCAAAACAATCCTGAGATGTGCTGCATGATCTTCTGCACTCTTAGAGAACACCAAGATTCATCTATAAAGACGATGACAAAGCGATCCAAGTACTCCCGAAATACCCTGTTCATCAGGTTCATAAATACTGAAGGAGCATTGGTCAGCCCAAACGGCATGACCACGAACTCGAAGTGTACATATCTGGTGCTGAAAGCCGTCTTCTGAATATCCGAGTCACGAATCTTTAACTGGTGATAGCCTGACCTCAAATCTAACTTGGAGAAAGTGTTCGATCCCACCAACTGGTCGAACAAATCATCAATCCTGGGAATCGGGTACTTGTTCTTTACTGTTAGCTTGTTCAACTCACGGTAGTCTATGCACAGTCTCAGACTACCATCCTTCTTTTCACAAAAAGCACTGGAGCACTCCATGGTGAAGTGCTGGGGCGTATAAACCCAAATCAAGTAACTCCTGCAACTGACTCTTCAACTCTGCTAGTTCCCTTGGAGCCATCCGATAGGGAGATTTTGCTACCGGTGTAGCCCCAGACTGCAAGTCTATCGGGAACTCAATCTCTCTATCTGGAGGGCACCAGGGAGCTCTTCCGGGAAGACATCGGGGATTCCTCCTGCACCACTGGTACCTCTGATAACTCAGCCTTAGTCTCTGCATTCATCAGTACTACGAAGGTTTCGCAACCCTTACTGATGCACCTTCTTGCTTGGACTGCAGATATAAT
The DNA here is from genome assembly GCA_039583875.1 of Platanthera guangdongensis. Lineage (NCBI taxonomy): Eukaryota > Viridiplantae > Streptophyta > Magnoliopsida > Asparagales > Orchidaceae > Platanthera > Platanthera guangdongensis. The sequence continues at coordinate 5,374,037 of CM077156.1, forward strand.
CATTTTCACTACTCCCTTCAAGCCCTGAAAAGAAAACGAAGTCTGATTGGGGCCATCAAACTGTATCTGATTCGCCCTACAGTCAATTCTGGCGTTGACTGCCAAATCAATCCATTCCAAAATCAGGTCGAATCCTGCAATAGGTAACTGCAAAGCTTCCACAGTAATCTCGGTGTCCCCAAACTGCACCGGTACCCTGCACCTATCTCTGGTCTGCAGAAGGGATCCATTCGGCATCATAACATCCAGCGCTACAGTCTCTGAGAAATACTTCTAAATTCAACTTACGCACTAGAGATTCTGCGATAAACGAGTGCGAGGCACCCGTATCAAACAGAATCTTAGAGGGTAAATTTCGAATCATAAGGATGCCTACATGAATGAATTTTCAAAAAGAAAAGAGTGTCACTACGGAGGGTTAAATAAGCTTATCAGGCAAATTAAACATTACCTGTCACTACATCTTCCTGCCCCTTAGCCTCCTGCTGACCAAGCCCATAAGCTCTGGGCTGTACCAAATCTCGACCCTGCCGTGGTCTTCCATCGGTAATCATCAACGCTTTGCCCTTGTTTGCTCTACTAGGGCCACCAATCTCATACTTCGACTGCAGGAACAAAAGCATTTGTCATCTACCAAAAATTTATAAATGTACAAAAATACAACAAGGTTGATTTACCTGATTCGAACCACCTTCCTGACAGAAACGAGCAATGTGTCCAGGTTGACGACACTTGTAACACACACGCCCGCGCTGGCCAAACACTCTCCTGGATGGCGACGCTGACACTTGGGACAAAGGGGGTAGTCCCTGCTCCTGTCACCAGATTGACCATACTTCCTCGCATCAGGCTTCTGCTTCTTGTTCCAATTCTTCCCCTGATCATTCCTGCTCTGCTGCGACTGATGCGAATCCTGAGCTCGCTTTGCACGGAAATTACTTCGCTTTTGAACCTTCTGCTGGTCAGCCTCCAGCCTGCGAGCCGTATCCACTAATCCTGTAATCAGCATTGACCATGATCATCAGCGGCTGTCTCAATGAGTCCGTAAGCCATCCACAAAGCGGCTGCACTTCTCAGTCTGGTCTCCCTGCATTACGCCCGCATATCGAGCCAGATGGGTAAGCTCTCGCTCGTACTCAGCAACAGTCCTGTCCCCCTGGAAAAGTCTAAGGTATCTCTCCTGTAGACCTCGTCGTGCGGAAGGAGGCACGAACCAATTCGCAAGGGCTCTAGAAAATTCGCCCCACGTAAACATGTCTGGCGTACGACCTGGCCAAAAACATAATCATACTATTTAAAGAGAAAAATATCACTTCCAAAATAATTAAAGGAATTTCATAACCATTTACCGCGGGATCATCCGCCCGTACTTGTCCCACCAGACCTTTGCCTCACCTCGGAGGAGGAAAACTGCCAGAGGAACCTTCTTATTCTCTGGGCACTCCAAAACATCCAGCAGGTCTCTGGTGTTTGCTACCCAATCATCTGTATCCATCGGGGTCTCATCCCCACTGTAGTTTGAAGGCTGAAGTTCTCTAAAATTCCTCAAATAACGCTCCGGGTCATCTCCACGGGCGCTGGGGCAGGAGCTGGTGCAGGGGCTGGTACGTGTACTGGAATTGGAAACCCTGCAGCCAGTCCTCTCTGAAACTCCATCAAGGCAACAGTAACCGCCTTGGCAATCTGAGACGCTTCTGTCAGTGCCCTCTGAAACTGTTGGAACTGGAGGTACCTGCGGCACTGCAGCATCTCCCATAGTTGCGTTAGGAACAGGGTCCTGACGTGAAGATTCACCTGGTTCACTTACTCGAGTAGCCTGATAGAACATATAAAAAAATCTGGTTATCTATCAAGCATCTGCTAAAACTGGCTTGACAACTATATTCGTACTCCTGCGAAAACTAAGCCTTAAACGCAACTTAAAATACTGTACTAACAAAAGTTTACTGTTATACAGTCCTATGGCTCTGTGAAAACCTTCTAGGGTCCAGGGATCCTAAACCTCGCTTTGATACCAATTTGTAACACCCCTTCCCAGTATTACAGAAATCAGCCGTCCGCCGGGTCAGCGATATAAAGAAAACTAGGAAGCAGTATTTAAAACTAGTAGCAGCAGGTAATAAAAGTCCAAACTAAACAGATTTAATACTTACAGCGGGAGTAAAAAAATTAAACTAAGGTTAACCACATACCTGATGTCTGATTCACAGAGCCACTAAACAAAATGAAACTGCATTAACTGAAAATCTGAACTATCAATAAGTCTGACACACAGATACATAAAATATTAATGAGTTACACTGTCCACAATTACAAGTACATGCTGAAAATGGAGTAAACTGAAAAATAGTAAAAGTACTACACTCGGACACCACCATGACGCTCATCCTAGACGAAGTTTCCCACCTGGGTCACCTGAAAAACATTGCCCACGAAGGGTCAGAGTAAAGAAAAACAATTCCCCTTAGTGACACTAAAAAATAGATTTACATATGAATGCATGCATGTCTTTAAAACTAGTCTCGTGCACTGAAAACCTTTCATGATATATGATATGCATGCTTTTCCTATCCTTACTGGTGAACACTATAATTCTAAACTCATGACTTTCCGTTCATTTACCCCAGTTCTGACGTTCACTAACTAGTGTACTGTCTCACGTCAAGTCTATACTTGAGTTCTAGGTGGCTTTTAGCCTACACGTTTACTGGGAAGGCTCTAGGCAGAGTAGCTCCTAACGCGCAAAATCTGAAACTGACGACCCGAGACCATCTGACGAACTCAATTGTTCTAGTGCCACGCGGACACGGTCTCGAATCTGCTAACTGTCTCAAAGGGGAGTCAACTACCAAGACTGTAACTCATAGGATACCATATGCCCTATAAGGATGGTAGTGCGCCTCTACCAAGCACGAAAAGACTGGTGTGCTACTGACCTTTTTGGTCTGACGCTACTCTGCATGGGATATCTTTCTGGTGTACTACTGAGCGACCCTTGACTGTCTCGTGGTCGACTTGAAAGGATCTTCGCATTCTTAATTGGACATCTCCAAACTTACGTACACGTGTGAAGTTTCGTACTTACTAACTGTTCACGATTTTTCTAACGTGGTTATGGAAGAAGGCGTTCTCGTACTGTGTCCGCGATTATTTTCCTACTGCCACACTTTTCTATGCATGATTATGATGTTAGTACGAAACCTACATGCGTATAAAAGGAAATTATTTGATATGTCTATCTAAAAGAAATTTCGTATTCCTTACAGTGGTGCTGCGACGCTCGTATACTCGGCGCGGCGACATATTCTTTTCAAAAGTAAAACCTGCTGTTGGAGACCTTCAGAAGTTGCCCCGACCCCGCCAAATTCCTGAAATTTACCGTAACCCTAATTTTAGAATTTTCCCCTCTACGATAAACCCATAAAAAAATATATATATAGCTAGGGTTACAACATTCACGAGTTAAACTTCAATTTTTACCTTTTAGTAGCGATTGAGGCTCCCAACGCGTTCCACACAAAATTCGTGGGGAACTACGAACATCCAAAACCTAGGATAGGGCAACCAAAACGAAAACCTAGGTTAGATTTGTTTCCAAATCAAAGGAAACCAAGTAGAAAGCGAGAAAAGAAAGGAATCGAACTCACCGAAGCCAAAACGTTCACTTCCACCGGTTAGGGTTGGATCCGGCACTTTCACGGCCAAGGGAGGAAAAGGAAAGTCTACCGGTGCTCGTAGAGGAGGGAGGAGTGGTCGGAGATGGTTTCCGGAGAGGAAACGGACGGCGGTGGAGGATCGCGGGATGCGTCGGCTCGGCTCTGCGCGCGGGAGACGGAGGTGTCGCGACTTGCGGAAATTGAACAGTCGGCTGCGATAACCCTCTTCTCCCGTGCAAAAGGATGGCGTGATCTATTTAAGCCCTTTCGGTTTTGATAACCGCATGAGATGAGGGGGGGGGGGATTTTTATTGGCACCCCAAGGCTATAAATTTTTGGCTATACACAACCCACTCCACACCAAACACATACCATTGCACTAAGCGATTTCTCGTCGCTCTTCGTTACTACAATTTAAAATGCGTCTCGCTAATATGACTAACTTAAATCACCAGCTAATGAACACGAGCTGTAGCAATAGAAGCATTGTACCTTGACGTTGCGGTGCCTCGATCAAAAATCGTCGCGATTTGCCCCTACAAAATCAAATAATTTTTCGCGTCAAATTTCGGATGTTACAGCGTACCTGTACGGATACGTATCCGATACCGGTACGTCCCCGATACTCGACGGATACACCTATGCGGACACACTTAGACTTAGCACATCATTCTCCATATTGTGATATGAGTCTGATTTTCTAGAGTAAACAAAAGTTGGCTCCATGCTAGGAAGCGTTGGTACGCCCAATTAAGTTGTGTTTTTATACCGAGTATGTTTCTGGTACTTGTACGTTTCTGTTACAAGTACGTGTATTGAACATGTTGATATGACACAAGTTATTAACAAAACAGATAACTTGTCTCTAGACTAACCAGATATTGAAAATGTTGATCTCCAAGAATGAAGTTGATTAAGATTCTCGCATCGGGTACCGACACGTACCCGTATCATTGTTCTTGAAGGGGACTCCGCTAGTGCCTGTGAAAAAATCAATCGCATTTATTCCGGGACCTACATGGGTTATTCTGAGACATACTTTTCTAAGCTTCCATCGGATGCCTATATATATAAGATACCGGTACGTACCCATATCATTGCTTTTTAAATTTTATCGTGCCGCCGTATCGGGTACATATCGTACCCGGCACTCGTATTCGTGCTTCTTAGATTTTTGTCTATGATGAATGTCCATACATTGCAGGGAGGGGATTCTGACCACGAGAAAAATGGATTTTGACAATGAAGTTGTTAGGGGCAACTTGCCCAATCAATTGTCGTATTTTAATATTCATATATTTATGTATTTTGTCTTTAGGTTTCAGGATATTTACAGTAACACACATGTATTCTCTATTTAAGGGGCCAAAGGGGTCTTGTTTGGGTATGAAGGAATTGTCTAGTTTTCTTGTCCTTTATTGTGAGATATCTGTAGTTCTCTCCTCTAACGAGCAAGCCCCGCATAGGCAGCCGCGGTTTCAGCTCCACAGAATTCTCCATCTTCGCCATCTTCTCTGACTCCGGCCACTACTCTGGCGAGTTACCACTGTTACGAAAATAAGCCCATAACAACTTTGGTATCAGAGCTAACCGGTCCTCTTCAACATACCATCACTTAAATTCTCTCGTTCTAGCAACCCCGAGCCATCATTTCCAGCCACGACATCTAGCCCCACAACTATCAACTGTTGCTTCTCCATCCTCGGCCTTGCCCTGCTCTGCCCCATCGGCTCCTTGCCCTCAAGCTGACGAAGTCCTCTCCTTGTTGCGTCGACACCACAGTCCCCCAGCTCGTCAAACTTCATCTGCTCCATTCTTTGTAATCGAATGAGCCGACCGCCTTCGTTCCCCTGCCTAGAAGACCCCGACGCCCTCCACTCTACTGCCACCGTGTTCCTCCCTCACCAGCAAGCCCACACTCCCTCCTTCCGCGCGACAGCTGCGAGATGAGTTTTGCTGTCCGGATGTCCACGGTTCTTTCCAGCCTCATCGTTTACGACACGCCGCCCCATCGAATTGCTGCTCTGTCTCTTGCCCCCTCCATCGATACATCAGAACTGCATGCCCCTTACTTCTCGAGCCCGTGCCTTCTCTTCTGAGCCGCTTTTTTATTGGGAGCCTCAAATTATTTAATTAGGTGGCCCGTGCAGCATTATATTTACTTCCTCGAGCCCACCCCGCCCAAGCAAGACCAATGACCAACGAATTATTTCCTCAATATCATGTTTTTTTCTTTATTCCTCTCATTTTCCCCTCTATTTATCCCCCACACCTACGCCTATTTTTGTTATCGATATTGGGCGACAACGCAACTCCCGCGACAACTCCCAACCAGCCGCTTCAGAGGAATTTAGTCATCCCATCACCCATTCTTTCTCTCGTGCTACTTCCTCCCGCACACTGACTGATACTTCAGATTTCATGGCGGCTATCCAAGATTTCAATTCCTCCATCGAAATTGCTTTTGGGACGTTGAAACACGCCATCAGGAAGATGTGTCCATCCTCACCATCAAGCTTAATGAGCTAACCACCGCACTTCTCGTGGTCACCACTTCACCTACGGATCATGCCAGCAACAGTCAGGCACCGCCGCCTCCGCTAATCCTCCATGAGCCACCTGCCTTCATCCACCCAAAAGTGGCTATGCCGCCGCGCTACACTAAGTTGGACTTCCTCACCTACGACGACAAAACTGATCCATTGGTCTGACTCACCAGATGCAAGCATTTCTTCGTCCACCAACAAACTCCGGCTGCTGATCGACTTCTCTAGCCTCTTTCCACCTACTCGACTCAGCTTTGTTTTAGGTCATTCACGTCCTCACCTACGAACGGAGCCTGACATGGGACGACTTCAAGAGATATTGTAACGTGCGTTTCGGCCCTCCCATCTGCATCAACCCCCTCGGTGCTCTTACGACACTACGTCAAACAGGCACAGTGGATGATTACTTGAAACCGTTTTAGCTCCCCCTGACACATTGTATGTCGAATTTGAGGCCCCTCCAAACTTAGTGACTGCTATGAGTCTGGACAGGCTATGCGAACGCTGCCTCCAGTGACCTGGGAGGCCTACTTGCCCACCGACATCAGTACTCAACAAGGACGTATCGAGGGCCCTCTTGCCCCACCGGTCCGCCGCTTATCAAGGACCGAGATGTTGGACCGCCACACTCAAAGCTTATGCTTTAATTGCGACAAGCAGTGCACTCACGGACACAGTTGCAAAAAGCTTTTCTACCTGCACGTCAAGGACTCAGACGAGGAAGGCACCTGTTGACGCTCTCCCTAGCTTGACTTCCCTCGAGCTTGGGGACAAGCTCATTTTGAAAGGCGGGACTGATTTATTGGGCAACGTGCCCAATCAATTGTCGTATTTTAATATTCCTATATTTATGCATTTTGTCTTTTAGTGTCGGGCTATTTACAGTAATGCCCCTGTATCCTCTATTTAAGGGACCAAAGGGGTCTTGTTTGGGTATGAATGAAAAGTCTAGTTTTCTTGTCCTCTTATTGTGAGATATATTAGTAGCCTCTCCTCTAACGAGCAAGCCCCTCATAGGCAGCCGCGGTTCCGGCTCCATGGTATCCTCCACCATCGCCAACTTCTCCGACTCCGACCACTACTCCGGCGAGTTACTGCTGTTACGGAAGTAAGCCCATAACATAAGCTTGTAAAGGGTGTTGAGAAGAGTCCTTTTTGACAAGAAAAAAAGTGTAGGACCAGGGTTTTAATTGGGGAAAAGATGGGATGCCATTTGAGATGCATCACCAACAAAGTCAATAAGCAATCGTCTTCCCCATTTTATTTAGTCAATTTAGATGTGTGCAGTCTTAGTATGTTTGTGTCAAAATTTGGTTTCATAATATTATTAAATTTATTGATGACTATTCTAGAATGTCATAATTGATCTTTCTTAAGAATCATACTGAATTGTTTAGCATTTTAGAACCTTTTGGGCTATAAGATAAAAGTTCAATTTAATAGTTCTATTGTATCCTTAGGCCCAATGGTTCTCGAGAGTTTTTCTTATTTGGAAAGAAATTTTTTAGAGAAGTACTATAGACAAATATGCTAGACACACTGTTGTTTAGGTGCGAGAAATGGTTGCAATATAGTTTTTTGCCTAGTCATAAGATTGGCAACATATGAATGATTGGACGTATGCTTTTTAAGCTTACATTATTCTTTTATTTAGAATTGGGTGATAAATAGCTTTTAACAATTATGCATTCGGGGATGAGAGGGTTTCCTTTCAAACAGTATCAATAAGCACACGCGTCTACTATTTTTTCAGAGGTTGACATGGATATGGGCCCCAGCGCGCAATTGCTCTACTGAGTGACTTTGCTAGAAGAAAGTATTGGGTTCAACTTTATTTTGCATAGATGGGTTAAGTATAGGTTTATTTCTTGTCTTTGTTTTTTGTGATGCCCCTTAGTTTACTTTTCCAATTGCATTTGTATGGGTTCTCCTTCTCTAGGGCCAACACAAATGGTTTTAGCACAGAACTGCTGCTTTACAATGCTGAGCTCAGTCAGGTCCTGTGCTCTTATCGCTGGTTTTGGCACAGAACTGCTGCTTGACAATGCTGAGCTCAGTCAGGTCTCATGCTCTTATACTGTTCTCCAAGCACGGTGACTGAGTGGTAACATTTACCTTATCATCTTTCGTGATGAATCCTTGTAGTTTCCCTCTTGCTTATGTTTTTGGAGTTGACATGAATTTATCTCGACATTTTTTGTTTGTTTGTTCGCATTTGATATTTCAGTGCACCTGGCTGACAGAATCTTCTCTGGAAGCCATCATATGGTTTTAACTATGTCAAACTAAAGACTATTATTTCATTCAGCAGAAAAAAACAGTTAAATGAATCATCCATATAGTTTCAGTGTTTAACATAAGCCAAATTAGTGAGACTGATCTGGCTACCATCATGTGGAAGAATGGGTGGTCGGCCTCTTCGTTTGGTTTTAGGGGTGTCATGGGATAGTGATGTGTCCTTTTGATTCTTGTATAATCACCTTGTACCGTTTTATATAGCTGTTATGGGCTCTTGTATGAGAACTAGTCCAAAGTCAATGAACAATTGGTTTGAAGGACGAGATATTCTTCTTTCCCTTAGGTCCTCATAGGGTTCCCAAATCTTGAAGTGAAGAGAAGAAGAATAGCAGGATGATAGTAGGGCTCTCACCAAAAAAGGGGAGCAATGCCGGAGGTAGAAGAACCCGTGCAAACAAAAAATCCCAAATATAACAATAAGAAAGTTATTAGACAAAGGAAATTGCACATCAAACCCTTATGAGAAAGCAATCTCAGGCTGAATTGGGCTTCGGATTCAAACAAAGAGCTCAGATACATTTTGAATTAATTGGATATCGAAGCCAATAGGTCTATTGACCTCCTGTTCTGCATAAAGAACCAAAACAAGAAGCATGGAAAATCTATCAGGTTCCCAATGGATTTATCGGGCTCCTGATACTAGCAGTGGGTCCTTGTTCCTCTCCCGAGGCGTTGCTGTTGCTTCCTCCTGTATGTATACTCCCACAGAGAAGATATAATAGTTACCTTCCTGTAGCTTATCATTGTAACCTTCTATGAGGTCTCTTTTCAAGACATAGCCAGTATGTTTGGCTTCGGTCTTAATAGCTTAATCCTAAGGTTCGTTTTTTCCATAGTAACTTCATCTGATTACTCAGTTACACCAAAGTAGCAAATTCAGATTTAGTTGACCCAAATAACTTAGTCATGGTTGAATGGACAATTTTTTTTGAGGGCCTCAGGGATCAAATCTCTCTTGTCTGTATTCCTTTTCTTTATTATGTGTGCATGGTTTAGTTTGCGTGATTATTTTTTTAGATCCATACATGTGTGGATCTGTGAACAGTATTAATTAATTTAACCCCCCCCCCCATTGTTTTGCTATATTACTTCAAAATAACTTATTCTTTGTGATAGACAATGGTCTACCTAATGGATCTTGTTTAATTTTCATCCACTCTGCTTTGGATTTTACTGCATTATCATCATCATCATCATTATCATAGTCCATGAGAATTGCATTATAAGATAATTTTTTCTTGTCTTCCATGTAGTTGTATTTAGAAATCCGGAACATATTATGCCATAATTTTCATTGACAAATACTTTATCTCGTCTGTAGTTTAGTTGTATCTAGATGGCTGAAGACACTCTTATTGCATAATTTTGTTATATTTTTTAAGCTTATTGCGATACTAATTAGTCTTTTTAAAATTTGTTAAAAAAACTATCCAGGAAGCAGAAAGGGGATCTCCAAAAGGTTGGAATTCTATTGTGGAAATTCCATATAGAGGAGGAATCTACAGGGGCAAATGTCAAGGAGGCCTTCCTGATGGGAAGGTATAATTTTACTGAGAATATAAGCAGTGCATTAACAATATCATAATCTGATAATTGATGCATTAAAATTCTAGGGTCGGTTAACCTCCATGGATGGAAGCTTTTATGAAGGCTTTTGGAAATGTGGTAAGAGGTCAGGTCTTGGTACTTTTTGCTATAGTAATGGAGACCTTTTCCGGGGACCATGGAGGGATGATGTCATGCATGGAAAGGTATTAATTTTTCATATGACTTGGATCAATATTGTTTTTAATTACTTAATAATCTTCCTTTAATCATGTACATATATTTTACATGATTTCATTAAAAGGAATTTACTCTTTGTACTCTTGATGAGCAAAGAATTGGGTTGGCTGTAGTACCGTTGGTGGAGTAGGTGGCAGGTTCAATGGAGGTGGGTTGCAGATACGTCGAATGAGGGGTCAAAAGGAATGTTGTATAAAGGAAGAATGCCACAGAGAGGAGGAATCAATCGATGTTGGGGACTAGAGTGTCAAAGACCACAATTACGTCGGCATATGGTCGCATGAATACAAGCGTAGTGCGCTAGGGCATGCAGTGGAATATCTTGGACGGGATGGCGGTTGGAACAACTGGACCATGCAATTGTCGTCTGCAGTCGACATCGGAAGCGCAGTTGGACAGAGATTGAGCTCGGAACACAAAAAGCTAGAACGGTGGAGGATGATTATCGTTGTTTGCTGGAAGTACTCTTGTGATCGAAAGCGACGATTGAGGGAATAGGTGTATGCGTATATTCCAGAACGGACGTGCAACAAACATTAATGAGTCGGCAGGATGGGTGCTTCACATTGGGAATGGGACGAAGAGGTCAATTGGGGTTTTAAGCTAAACCTGATTTGGTCGGCAGGTCGGACCAATTGATAGCATCAACTATTGAATCAAGATTTCATCAGATGAAAGATACGTGGATACAACTCACGGGGTATGCTCGCGACTAGCTTCCGAAAGATTCTTTCCTCTTAATGACCCTTTCCAAATGAGAGACATACCTAGAAGACTCAATATGAAGTTAAGACTCTCCCTTTACTCCTTATATAGGCAAGAGTGAACATACAATGAATGTCACTAAAATGCCATTATGGTTACTCTTAAGAGAGAACTGGAGAAGTGGAGGCTAAGGAGAAAGCTATAGAGAAATTAGGGTTAGGAAGGGGGGAAAGGAAATATCTGGAAATATTCTTGCACAGCCCCATACGAATAAGCCCGTGTATATTTATTCCCGGGACCAAGAGGGGCCGACTGACCCCTCCCAAACGGGGCTGAACCGGGGTTGTTCAGCCCCCCAAACCGCCAAATTAGAGAGTTGGGGGCTGAAGTGGATGGTTCAGCCCCATTGCCGTCTGCCTTCTTCTTCCGCCTGCGATCGTATGTATGCCCAAAGAGTTGAGTCATGTTCGGTGGCGTAACATTCCCCTCTCCATCAAGAGTCAGCTTGTCCTCAAGGTGGTAATCCGGGTAGAGTTCCCTGAACTCCAGCAGATCAACCCATGTATTGTGTGCTTCTGACAAGTGTTTCCATTTGACAAGAAGCTCATGACGACACTCGACACCCCGTCGCTTCCATTTGAGCATCAGAATTTCCCCGGGTAATGGGCGTAGCTCGCCCGCTACTGTTGCCTCTGGAAGAAAAGGACTGTCCTGTACGGAGTCGCCGATCTTTTGTTTCAATAAGGACACGTGAAATGTCGGATGAATACGCGACCCCTCAGGAAGAGCCAAAGTATAAGCAATAGGGCCTATGCGGCGGAGAATGCGAAAGAGCCCATAGTAGCGAGGAGCTAATTTCTGGTTCGCCTGGCGGGCCACAGAGGCTTGCCGGTAGGGACGAAGTTTGAGGAAGACTTCATCGCCGACTTCAAACTCCCTTTTCATGCGATGTTTGTCTGCTTGGGTATTCATGCGTTCTTGTGCTGTACTGAGATTCTCACGCAAAGTGGCTATAGTACGGTCCCGGTCGCAAAGTGCCTGATCCACATCGGGCAATGCTGTGCTGTCCAACTCATAGCTGCTCAAAATGGGGGGGGGGTATACGACCTCGAACGGGGTCATCTTGCTGGCGGAATAGTAGGAGGTGTTGTAGCGGTATTCGACCCAGTGTAGCCAACAGGTCCATGTTCGCGGCTCGTCCATCACAAGGCAACGAAGGTATGTTTCCACCCTTCGATTGAGAACCTCTGTCTGGTCATCCGTCTGGGGATGGTTCGCCGTGCTGAAGCGTAGGCTAGTCCCTTGTAATCGAAAGAGCTCCCGCCAAAAATTGTCCACAAAAGTCGGATCCCGATCTGAAATGACGGCGCGCGGACTGCCGTGGAGACGAACAATCTCTCGAACAGAGAGATCGGCGACTGAATCGTCGGTGTAAGGGTGGCTCAAATCCAAGAAATGGCTATATTTGGAGAGCTTGTCGACCATGGCCAGTATAACTGTCTTTCCCTGAGACTTGGGCATCCGTCGATGAAATCCATGACACTGTCTCCCAAATGGGGTGCGGGATCTCGAGAGGTGTCAGTAAGACAGCTGGAGAGGTCGTCTCGTATTTTTGACGTTGACATACCTCACACTGCTGCACGAACTGTTGAATGTCGCGTCGTAATCCCGTCCATAAAACATTCGCTTGTGCTCGTTGAAGGGTACAGAGAGTTCCCGCTTAACCACCAGATGGAGATGAATAGAACTCGGGCATCATGACCGTCTTCCAAGCTGAGTTGGGCGGAATGTCCACCCGTCCCTGATAATACAGTTTGTCGTTCTGCAGCTGATAGTCTAGTGTAGTGATCTGCCCATGTTGAAGAGCCTCCACAATGGCTCGCAGTGCGGGGTCCCGCATGATCTCCTCCTTAACATCATCTAGCGAGTTGAGCAGGGGCCCATAAATTTGGGCGGCGGTGCTTTCCGGTAGGCGGGATAAGGCGTCAGCAACCACGTTCTCTTTGCCCTGCCGGTAAAGAATCTCATAATCATATCCCAACCGCTTCGTCACCACTACTGATGAAGCGGAGAGGAGACCCGCTGATCTAAGAAGTGTTTCAAGCTTTGATGGTCCATGCAGATTTTGAAAGTACGCCACAAGGACACCGCATGGATGATCGCCCCAACAAGTACGCCACAAGGCCACCGCATGGATGATCGCCAACATCTCCTACTCATACTTGGAGAGCCCCAAAGTACGGGGCGCTAAAGCCCTGCTGTAGAAGGACCGTGGCCGCCTCTCCTGCATCAACACCGCACCGATGCCTACGTCGGATGCGTCAGTCTTCAGGATAAACTCCTTGGTGAAATAAGGAAGAGCGAGCTCCAGAGAGGTCGTCATGGCCCCCTTAGGGCTTGGAAGGCCGCCTCCGCCTCGACCGGCCAGTGGAAGGCGTCCTTCTGTAACAGCTGAGTCAACGGTCGAGCGATCTTGCCATGTAATATCCTATAAGCCCCAGGAAACCCCGTAGCGCTCGGACCGTGTGTGGGCGGGGCCACAATAGCATGCTCTTGATCTTCTTGGGGTCCTCCTTGACCCCGCTAGCGGATACCAAATGTCCCAGGTACTCCTCCTCCCGCCCAAACGAACACTTGGACTGCTTGGCATATAGCTGGTGCTGGCGGAGGAGGGTGAAAACATGCTCGACATGGGCCATATGCTCCTCCCAACTGGTACTGTAGATGTGGATGTTATCGAAGAATATCAACACTGATCGGCGGAGGAGCGGCCAACAGATCTCGTTAATCACTGCTTGGAACGTGGACGGTGCGTCCAAAAGACATCACCAAGAATTCATAGTGCCCATCATGAGTACGAATGACTGTCTTGTGTATGTCCTCCTCGCGCATCCGAATCTGATGGTAGCCCGATCGGAGATCGAGTTTGGTGAAAAGCCGAGCGCCGTGCAGTTCGTCTAGTAGTTCAGACCACGATAATCCACACAAAATCGTCATGTCCCGCCCTTCTTAACTAGAATGATTGGGGACGAGAAAGAACTGGTACTAGGGCGAATAATTCCGGCAGTCGGCATTTCCTCGACGTTGCGCTCTATCTCGGTCTTCTGGATGTACGGGTAGCGGTAAGGTCGGATATTGGTACGCTCTGCGCCGGTTTTGAGCTGAATCTGATGATCTCTAAACCGCGGTGGTGGCAGTGTGCGGGGTGCCTGAAAGATATCTGCATACCGCGCCAGTAATTCCTGCATCTGAACTGGTACAATTGGAGACTCAGTTGGAGCCGGTGTAACCTCCATAATCACTGCCATCGTGTTGCCCTGGTTCTCTAGTCGCTCCAAGCTCCGAATGAATATTTCCTTCATGAAGATTTTAGGCCCCCCAGGCAGTACTGTTTCCCGTGCTGTAAGAACTCCATCGTCATCTGATCCCAGTCAAAGGTCACCCTTCTCAGCTGCTGCAACCACTACATCCCATGTAACATGTCAGGACCTCAGATGGGTAGAAGGTAGACGACTGTGCACCCTGCGTACCCCTTTATCCGTAGCTCCACCCCTTAATCACCCCTTCGCACTGCAGTTTGCTTCCGTCCGCTACCATGAACTGAAAGGCGGCCCCCTTATCAATCACATGCCCCGCCCGTTGTGCCACATCAAGATGGATGAAGTTGTGGGTGCTCCCACTATCCACCATAATCGTCACCTTCTCCTGACTAATCTTTCCACCAATCCGCATAGTGAGGGGGGTGCTGCATTTCTCCATTGCCTGTATGGAAACACTGAACTCGGTCAAGTCCAAGTCCTCATCCGACTCTGCCCTGGGTACGATCTCGTCATCGACATCCTCATGTAGTACAAAAAACCTGTATTTCTAGCATTTGTGCCCGTGCGCAAACTTTTCATCGCAGTTGAAACATAAGCCCTTCTCTTTCCTTGCCTATAGCTCGACCCACGATAATTGTGTCACAGTTGACTTGTTGGCCGCCGGCGGCTCTCTCCGAACAGCTGCCTGGGTAGTCGCGGGCTTCCTCGTGGTGCGCGTACGCTGTCGGTTGCAGCGCTCTTCCTGTATGCGGGCCAGGTTGATGACATGATTTAGACTGCGGGGCATATAAGCTTGAACCTCATCACGCAAGTGCTTCTTCAGTCCCGAAACAAAACAACTGAACAACGTCTTCTCTTCCCAGTGCACCCGATTTGCCAATTTCTCGAATTCGGTCCGATACTCCATCACGGTTCCTTTCTGCCGCAACTTCTGCAGAAGGGCCTCACATTCTTCATACTCCAGTGGCCCGAATCGGGAGGTGAAACCTTCCACGGAATTAGTCCAGGACACGTAGTCCTTGCACCTCAGAAACCACTACGTCCACTGAAATGCGTTGTCCTCTAAGTGAAAAGATGCTAGCTGCACCCATTGGCCCTCGGACACCTCCTGATAACTGAAAAAGAGCTCAACCTTCTGTACCCACTCTAAAGCGTCCCCTCCGTTGAACCTTGGAAAATTTACGCACGTTAGCTTGGGAGGCATGTACGCTCGCGGAGCGGCTTGGCCGTGCCAACCTTGCCCTTGCCCATTCCATGCCGGTCGTCTCGGCTCCATTAGACCGGTGTTGGGGCCCGGGTAGCCCTGAAATGGCTGGCCTCCCCAAGGAGCTCCGACTCCGTAGCCCCCCGGAGGCCCGAAGCCACGCGGTGGAGGCAAGATACCCCCCGCCCCTCCCATTGGTCCTCCTAGAGCCCTTCTGGCTCCTCCTTGCCGCCGAGCCGTGTCCAGGGCGGACGGCCCGTGCCGTAGTCCCCCTGCTCGCCGTTGTACCGCGCCCAGGGTGGGTGACCGGTCCGCAGCCCGGATCTGGGTCGATCTGGCGCCAAGTGAAGCCCCGCGGTTCCCCCACGTCGACGCTGTGCCGCCGATCGCGCTGGCTCCTGATCCACTCGATCCCATTCCTGTACGCGCGAGATCGACCAATTCGGCTATTTCCCCCGCTTGCGGCCCGGGATGCTGTGATGCCTAGGTCTCGGCGGCCTGATTTTGTAATACGCCGGCCTCTTTGTGCGCCGTCGTCTTCCCTTTCAGATTTTGCACTAACAGCACCTTGATTTCCTCCATCCGGGCGTCCATCAGTTCTTCCAATCGCTGCGTAGAAGCCCTCATTTTCTCCTCGATGGCGGCCACCGAGTCTGTCAAACCGACGTAGTTTTATTCTAGGGTTTCCAGTCGATTGATTTCCTCTTGTGTGCGTGTGGTAACCATGGTGGGGAACGAAGCCTCTGATACCAAATGTTAAGAGAGAACTGGAGAAGTGGAGGCTAAGGAGAAAGCTATAGAGGAATTAGAGTTAGGAAGGAGGGAGAAAGGAAATACCTGGAAATATTCTTGCATAGCCCCACACTAAGAGGCCCGGTTATATTTATTCCTGGGGCCAAGAGGGGCCGGCCGGCCCCTCCCAAACGGGGCTGAACCGGGGTGGTTCAGTCCCCCAAACCGCCGAATTAGAGAGTGGGGGCGGAACCGGATGGTTCAGCTCCGTTGCCATCTGCCTTCTTCTTCCGCCTGCGAGCGTATGTACGCCCAAAGAATTGAGTCATGTTCAGGGGCGTAACAGTTACATAGTAAATAGCACGTGTGATACTAAGGCCATAGTGCTTGGCGAGGCGGTTGCAGGCCTTGAGAGTCATATTTGTATCAACATCTAGGAGTATCAATGCTAGGTGGCCACTGATGAACAAAAGAATAACAATTTATGAAATGATTTATGACATTTTAAATCAAGTTTTAATAAAAAAATGTTACTAATAAGAATTTAATTGCTGAACTTGAGATGTTTTCTGAATTTCTTTAAGAATAAATGTACTTATCTACAAGTACTAAATTTTAAACGCATGAAAGTCAAAGTGTAGGAATCAGCTGTATGAAGTGAAAAGGAATACCCAGAAATTGAATTAGATGTTTTATATGGACGCCTTGCTGTCACAAATTATATGCATTGGCCTTATACTGACCTTTTTTTAGTTTTTTCTTGAACCATACTATTTCACAAGTTGTTTATCATGGCCAGATAGTCCGACTTTCGACTAGATCTTGTTATTGTATGTTGCTCCTTGTTCTTCTATGAAATAAAGTTGCCCACCCACGAAGACACAGTTCCCAGTCATAGAGCATCTCTTAAAGAACTGAGCCAGTATGCATGATTTTTTTTCACTTTTCCATGTTCAAAGTTTTGATAGACCAACCTTACTCCCAGAGTTCGTGTAATGGCCCCCTTATCGTCTAACGCATAATATATATATAATCATTATATATATATATACATACTAGCATATATATTATATAATACTAGCATCTTCGAACGGGCTCCGCCCGTCTCGACGCTCGCGGGCTTCGCCCGCATTTAAATTGATTTTAATAAATTTATTAATTATTAAAACATATAAAATATTTAATTAATTATTAAATTAAAAAAGAAAAAAAAAATCCCGACCCATTTTCCGCACTCCCGCCTCACGGCCTCACCCCCCGTCGCCGCCGGCGGAGCCGGCGGCGGCCTGCCCGGCGCCCACCGGCGGGTTCGCGGCCTCCGGCGAACCCGCCGGGGGTTGTCCGGCGCGGCGAGCGGGCAGGGCCGCCGGGCGGCGACGGGGGTGAGGCCGTGAGGGGCGGGAGTGCGGAAAATGGGCATCGGGCTTTCTCCGAAAGTGAACAGTAACTCTTTGTGGGATTTGTTTAATTGCAGACGATCTTTAGGAATCCAACGTCCAGATATCATTTCCTATAGATCGACGGTCAGATGAGATTCATGGTGGTGTGATCCAATATGCCTATTGTATTATAAATATATATTATATATATATATATATATATATATATATATATATATATATATATATATATATATATATATATATATCATGATCATGATCATCATCAGAGGCAAAAGGTAAGAACATCCAGTGCGAAGCATTACATGATAGAGTACAAAAAGAAGAGTACATTGCAAAATAAACTATTTCATTATATTTGAAACTCCTCGTGGGGTACTCTGGTTCTCTGCATCTCGCCCTGTGAGCATCCAGTACATCGAACACTGTTGTGGAGACTTTTACCCATAGACGGTATTTCTTCTCCTGTCGAGAAGAATATGGTGGACGTCGACTATTGGTGGATGTAATGACTTCTTCCTTGACGTGTTTAGTTTCATTTTCTAATTAGTCAAAGGACTATGTAAATTCTTGCTTTTCCTTTCTTATCTATGATAGATTAATTTATTTTAATTATAATCATAGGTTCTTGTTGCCTCATATAGGTATTTCTTCCTTGTAGATTTTCTTGGGTCTGTATTCCTGTAATCAATTAACCCTCTTATCCCTTCATAACACTAATTTTCTTATATCATAATTAAATGATATTACTTGAATAATTTCAATCATGGGCACTATTAAGAGTAAATTAATATTTCATGAATTCATTATGTTCCCTTGATTCGCACATTTATTTAGCAATATTCATCATGTTCCCTTGACTTGCACGTTCATATTGACATATTTATTTTGTTCCCTTAACTTGCACAATTCATATTTCTTTTGTTCCCTTAACTCGCCTATTGATTTGATGTCTTCTTTCTTTTATAAAGTTATTTCTTTCACTTGGAGGATTAATCATTCTTTTCTTTTATTCAATTCATTTGAGATTTCACTCGTCATAAAGCTTGGTTTCCTATAGTTTATTTTATATTGAATTCCATTCAAATATATATTAGGATTTCTACTCTAATATCACTGTATAAGTCATATGGAAGTAAAAAAAGAAAAGTACTTGAAATAAGAACTCACCCCTACTTTCTCTTTGACTTTATCCGTGTGCTGCTCTTATTTCCTTCCTCTACCTTGGGTTGCCATGTCCTAAATCAAGTATCATTATTAGCTGATTATATTGTAATCGCTAATTGCAATAGTATAAGGTAATAGCATAATGACCTTGTTTTAATATTGCTGCCCTTCTATTTATACAGGTCTTGTCCTAATGTTATGCCGTAAAAGTGTTTATTGACATAGAACAACTTCCCCCATGAGGACCACTTCAAAATCAGCCCATTCTCTTATTAATAAATTGCTGCCCTAACAATTAAAAATGGGCCCTCACAAGCATATACACTTGCAAATAAGTCTTATGGCTGCTGCCTTTTAACAATTCAGCACTAACCTTCACTATTCTCTTTCCCTATAAAGCAAAGAAAAGTTAAATAATTTTAGGGTTTGCTGCCCTCATTCCATACATAGGGGTTTTTTGCACTAATTAAGCAAGAGGACATCATAGTTGCCTATGTAGCAACCCTAAATGGAGAATTGAATCAAATCCTCAACTATTGTTGGCTGCCCTAATATGGAGACATGAGGTTATTACCCTAATTTAGTAAGGGATCTTCATTCTTACCTCAAATTGTAATTTAGATGAAATAGGTAAATGAAAATATAAGCGGGAGTCATCTACCCATCTATGGTTTCAGATTTTTGCATGTAAATAAGGGAAAACATAAAACATGTACTAAACCTCCTCTGAAACTCAAGAGGAGGAATATAAAAAATAGAGCTTTTAGAGCATGCTTAGGGTTTTAGGCCAAGGAAAACAAGGCTACAAATCCATACAAAACTCAGGAGGAGTTGAGAGGAATAGATTACCTTGCTATAGGAAGAAAAACCACGGAGATTGGAGGAGATTTGAGGCGCCGACGGGCTTTGGCGTCGATTGGCTTCCGTTTGGAGTCTGGGTTCTCACTTGTGAATTGGGAGGAGAATCAGGGTTATCAACTTTTGTTTTCTCCTCTTAATCGAGACCTGAGCTCCCCTAAGTGTCACGTACGCAAATGATTTGCGTGAGTCGCGACTGGACCAGTCAAAGGCCCCTATCCGACTACCTAATCGGTTCCCTCTCAGGATCTTTCTTGCTCTACTGTTACTGTTGATGACATTCGCCACTGGCACCAGTGCCTTGAACATCCGCCCCCTGTTTACCTTCAAAAATTAGTTCTCGCTTTCTTACCTTTTCTACAAACCTTTGTCTGTGATGTCTGTGATATGTCAAAACATATGTGGCATAATTTATCACATTTATCTTCTCCTAGTAGCATTCCATTTGCTGTTATATATTCAGATGTTTGAGGGTCCTTGCCCTATTTTATGATTATCTGGATTTCTTTGGTTTGTTACATTTATTGATTGCTTTTTTCGCTCCACATGGATTTATCTTTTAAAAAAGAAAAGTGAGATTTTTTCATGTTTTCAAGTTTTTCATAAAATGGTGCAGACCTAATTTAATGGTTCTATCCGGGTCCTTCAAAGTGATAATACGGGGTGAGGAGTATAGTGATCGTGGTGCGTTTGTTTCTTACCTTACCAGTCATAGTATAATCTATCAGACAACTTGTGTTCACACCTCTACCTAAAACGAAATTGCCGAACAAAAACAACCTGCTCTTTCTTGACGTTTCTCGCTGTCTTCTAGCCACTATGCACCTTTCTAAGTCCTACTGGGGTGATGATGTGCTCACTGCTGCTCATCAGATCAACCGACTTCCTTTCTGTGTTCTCCACTATGCCACTCCTCTCGTCGGTCTCTCCACCAAACCGGTTTCCATACCTTCCATCTGGCACCCCGTATCTTCGGATGTGGCTGTTTTGTGCATGATCATCCACCTCATCGGGACAAACTTGACTCTCGGGTTCAACGTTGTGCCTTTCTTGGTTACTCATCCACCACAGAAGGGTATCAGTATTACCATCCCCCCTCCAGGTGTATGTTTTGTACTATGGATCTTATCTTTAGGGAGGGGAATCCTATTTTCTACTTTCGACTCACTCTCGTCGTTAGGGGGAGAGCAGTGATGATAATTATACTCATTCCACTGATGTTCCTCTTTCTCTCCTTCTTTATACTCCACCACAGTCCTCTTTTGATCGCTTCACCACAGTTTCCTCTTCCGATCGCTTCTCCACAGTCTCCTCTTTTGGTTCATATTTATCTTCCGATCTTTCCTTTTCCTCATGTATATCACCGTCGTCCCTCAGGTACACAGGTTACTAGAGTTCCACCTCTACCAATGCCCTCTTCAGGCTCAGAATCTGATGATACTGAGCTGGCATTCCTGAATGGTAAAGCTACTTGTACTCAACACCCTATTTCTAATAATGTGGCTTACCACCATCTTACCTTGACCCATCAGGCCTTTGTTTCTTCTCTCTCCTAGGTTGTTATTCCTAAGACGTGGTAGGAAGCTTTGGGCATACCGGTGTGGACTCAGGTTATGAAAGATGAGATGTTTGCCTCGGGCAAGAATCACACATGAGATATTTTCTCCCTTCCTCCTGACAAGAAAGCCATTGGTTCAAGATGAGTCTTCTCTGTTAAGCAAAATCAAGATCGTAAGGTGGAACGTTACAAGACACGGCTGGTTGCCCAAGGATACACTCAAACTCAAGGAGTACACTACCAGGAGACCTTTGCTTTTGTGGCAAAGATGGACTCCATCCATTTGGGTGTTGTTATCGTGCACGACTTGTATGGACTGAGATCTTCATCAACTGGATAGTCTGGATGTTAAGAATGCATTTTCCACGGTGAGATTGATGAGGTGTACATGAGATTCCCTCCTGGATTTGTGATGAAAGGAGCTGAAGGGCTTGTCTGCCGCCTAAGGAGATCCTTATATGACCTGAAATAGTCACGTAAGGCCTTATTTGACAGATTCCTCTCAGCT
Source organism: Platanthera guangdongensis (assembly GCA_039583875.1). Taxonomy (NCBI): domain Eukaryota; kingdom Viridiplantae; phylum Streptophyta; class Magnoliopsida; order Asparagales; family Orchidaceae; genus Platanthera; species Platanthera guangdongensis. Next base: position 5,395,774 of record CM077156.1, read on the forward strand.
ATGCTCAAATTTGGGTACAGACAGACATAGTATGGCCACACTATGTGTATCTGGAGATGTGATCAGAAGGTTGTGGTTCTTATCATCTACGTGGATGACATTGTGATCACCAAAATTGACACAGACGGGCTAAGCTCATGCCATTATTATTTGCTGAAGTTGAGGTGAAAGTCTCAGGAAGACTACACTACTTCCTAGGTATCAAAGTGGCTAGATATACTCAGAGAATCTTCATATCCCAACATAAGTATATATTAGATCTCTTAAAGGAAATTGAGATGTTTGGATGTGTTCCTATGAACAACCTTATGGAAGAAAATCGTGGGATTGAGAAAGATGGTAATGGTGATTGAATTGATGTATCTCGCTATCAAAGATTGGTTAAGGAACTCATATATCGATCACACAAACACCCTTATATTACTTATGTGGTTGAAATTCTGAGTAGATACATGCACTCTCCCAGGATCAGACCTGAAGTGACAATATATCGTGTGTTGTGGTTTTTGAAGAAAGACCATGGTCTAGGCCTCTTGTTCTCCAAAAACAATCACTTGAAGATAAAAGTTTTTACTGATGTTGATTGGGTTGGATGTCGTGATGATCAAAAATCCACAATTGGATATTGTTTCTTTGTTGGTGGAAACTTGGTGACTTAGCGCAGTAAGAAGCAGAATGTGGTAGTCACGTAAGGCCTTATTTGGCAGATTCCTCTCAGCTATGCTCAAATTTGGGTACAGACAGACATAGTATGGCCACACTATGTGTATCTGGAGATGTGATCAGAAGGTTGTGGTTCTTATCATCTACGTGGATGACATTGTGATCACCAAAAATGACACAGACGGGCTAAGCTCATGCCACTATTATTTGCTGAAGTTGAGGTGAAAGACTCAGGAAGACTACAATACTTCCTAGGTATCAAAGTGGCTAGATATACTCAGGGAATCTTCATATCCCAACATAAGTATATATTAGATCTCTTAAAGGAAATTGAGATGTTTGGATGTGTTCCTATGAACAACCTTATGGAAGAAAATCGTGGGATTGAGAAAGATGGTAATGGTGATTGAAGTGATGTATCTCGCTATCAGAGATTGGTTAAGGAACTCATATATCTATCACACAAACACCCTTATATTACTTATGTGGTTGAAATTCTGAGTAGATATATGCACTCTCCCAGGATCAGACCTCAAGTGACAATATATCGTGTGTTGCGGTTTTTGAAGAAAGACCATGGTCTAGGCCTCTTGTTCTCCAAAAACAATCACTTGAAGATAAAAGTTTTTACTGATGTTGATTGGGCTGGATGTCGTGATGATTCAAAAATCCACAATTGGATATTGTTTCTTTGTTGGTGGAAACTTGGTGACTTGGCGCAGTAAGAAGCAGAATGTGGTAGTTAGATCTAGGCATGTGTCAGGATTTATGGTTGCGGACTATGTTACAAGATCTAGGTTTTTTCGAGACCGATTCCTTTTCCTTGTTTTGTGATAATAAAGTTGCTATAAGTATAGCTTATAATCCCGTTCAGCATGACAAGAAAAAGCACGTTGAGGTTGTTCGACATTTCATCAAAGACCACCTGAATAAAAAGACTGTGGTCACATCTTTTGTTCATTCTAAAGATCATCTGGTTGATGTCTTCTCCAAAAGCTTGGGCAGTGACGTGTTTACTGTCGATATTCAAAAACATGGGATGACCAACATCTTTTGTCCGACTTGAGGGTGAGAGTTGAGTTAAGTGTTATTTGTTTACATTTTACAAGTCACAGTTTTGTGTTTTTCCTAGTGTAGGGGTAGTTTGGTCCTTTTAGGACCCTTTGGTCTCGTATATGTATGAGTTAAACCTGTTTTTGAAATACAATTATTATTTTCTCCCGGTTCAACTTTAATCTAATAGATGAAGTTTAAACAATCAACTACTGAGGATTGCCATTTGGAGTGCACGGCCATAGTTTATTACTTGACTCTGATGTGTCCTCGACATGTTCATGGTGTGTCAGTATCTCACACGTGTTTTTATGTTGTGGGCGGGCGGAATGCTTGATTTTGAACCCGCTTCCTTGCCTGCCACACAACAGGGCTGCAACCTGCACACCCCAATCAAATCTCCACAGTCATCTTTCACGCAGTAGGTGTTGAGACCGGGTCTCCAACTCTCCACCTCTTTGATGAGAAGTCCTTTCTTTGACTATCATCACTAACAGCTGTTGGTTATTCTGGATACTTTAAACATTTTATTTGGCAATATGCTATTATGGATTGTTTCCCAGGCAAATGGTAAGCACATAGTTGTTCTTGTGCAGGGTTGGTTCTATTTTCATACAGGTGATCGGTGGTTCGCAAACTTCTGGAGAGACAAGGCAAATGGAAATGGAAGATTATTTTCAAAGGATGGAAGTGTCTTCTTTGGCATCTTTCGTGATGGCTGGCGTCATGGCCAGGGTGTATGCATAGAGGCCGATGGATCAAGGTATTAACAATTACCCCGATATGTATAATACAATATTTTGGTTTTTTTGGGTAATGCCACACCCTGTTATTGTCCATACAAAAATCATTGCTTTTGGTGTTCGCACATCAAAATAATGATATATCTAGATTTCAAAATGAAACAATCTGAAAAGCATTACCAAACACGACTGAATATATTCTTGTTTTTTAATATATTTTTGCTTATCGTTTTACTGTTTTTGTTGATGCGTAGCATGCTTCTTAGCTTTTAAAGAATCATGTCAGTCTGCTACCTGCCTTAAACATTTCAATCAACATAAACAATACTTCAATTTTAGTGCACATTTTGTTTCAGTTACTTATATTATTTCTCTATCGATTAGGTTAACTTTCTGTCAAGAGATATTTTCTGTTCTATGAATTTGGTTTGCTGTCTTGTTTGTGTCACGACCCATCTCAACAAAAGTTAGAGTACGCTTCGAGGCGAGTCGTGATGTCACATGCATGGGCGGAAAGAAAACCATGTCTGTTAAGACGGAAGCAAAGAATACTAATAATTAGTTTTAAAATAGTTAATTTGGAGAAAATAGTTTGATTTTATGTGGAAACTGTAAAACATGTTTGTGTGAAACATGTGCACATGCATTTTACTAGAACTCGTGATACAAGTGTTGATACAGATTTTCAAGCAAATGTCAATTTCAGATAAATGAACATGCAAATGATGCTAAATTTCAGTACATATAATATAGCATAGCAGTTGTCCATGATTTACTGATAATTATTATTACATAAAAAAATGAAATGTTAACATATAACCTGAAACTTAATGTTGATCGGGCTCGAGGACCTGGCGGCGCTGACACGGACGCTAAGACATGCAAAACAAGAAGGAAAAACCTCAGAACATTGAAATGAATAGAGTGAGCAAAGTAAAGTACATGACAGCAAGCGAAACAAAAATGTATGAGTAACAGTTTCTCATGAAATAAAACTAATCGAGACAAACAAGTAAATGAGCTAAACAGAACAAATTAGTTATTTAGACTACTCCGGAGTATAACATAGACAGATCAAGAAATGTCATTTGCTGAAATTAGTGAAAAGTGTAAGTGTTTCTGTTTGATGCACGTTATTCTAATGTGAGTCTAAATGCAAGGCTTATCAAAATAATTGTGTTTGCTATGACCATTTGTTGATTTCCGTTGTCAGTCAAGCGGAAACTCAATTTAGCACCAGCTTTTAATGATTGTTTATGACATTAATGACTTTAAGAATTCATGATTTAGGAGATTCATAACATATCAAGAACTGCTACAAATTTAGCAATTCAGTTGTACAATATTAGAGTTCATAAACACGTCACGAGAAGAATTTAGTTATAAAGCAATATTCGCTCAAGTCTTAGAACCAGACAGACCTAAAACAAAATTCGGTGGCACAAGGAAACTAGATAGTGAATTTTATGTTTTGCGGGTTTAAGCATTCATGAGTGATACGATTACAATACGTTATTTTTCTGGACACCAAATATTCATTTAAAATGATCCATTCCAAGACACGATTATCTTCTAAGTAAACATGTGTACGATCCAAACATTTTATATAAAATCACAAACCATTCATTTGATTGCTAACCAGAAATATTATTGATTATCATTATGACACAAACATCTCCCAAGAAAAACATGTACGATACGAGCATGATATAAAAACATGTACGATACGAGCATGATATAAAACACAAATCATAAATTCACCAACCAGATTTCGTACATTTATTATAATGACAATGTGACTCACGCTCAATCATCTATCATTCTTCAAATTCTTCATCAAATGAGAAATTCGTATCTAATTGACAAAAAAATCATTCACGATCATGACTCGTGACATTTCAAATATATTAAACCCTAAGATATTAGCTGATCAAACTATGCATTTAAGATTTTAATTCTTTTAAAAAACAGACATTCAAGAGTGAATTAATATGATCATAAGAACAAACCAAGTAATTGAAGTTCAATGATTGCAAAAGAGAGGAATCTCTACTTGCCTTAAGGCTGAAGCAGAATCTGACGGAGGCGGCCAAGTAACACAAGCAACAATTAAGGACCCCAAACAAACCTGTTCAAGAACAATCACAATTGATATTTGGCAAGACAAAAATTTTTGCTAACACGGGGTCTTAACTACAAAACTTAAAGCACAAGAGAGTTAGCGATTTACCTCCCTCAAAAGTGAGGGGAGAGGAGACACCACACGAAGATGGAGACTTGACAACGCTTGAGTGACGGAAATCCTAAATTGGAGAGGACTTCACATGACTCCCACCAACTGAATTGAGGAGTGGCGCCGAAAAACACGAACATATCACCGATTGCAAGAGGGGCAAAAATCATGAATCACAAATGTACGCAATTTGGGGCACAAAGATCTCAAGAATTATTTAAGAAAAATCTGAATAGCGGGGGAAAAGAGGAGATCCTTACCCAAGAAGGCAAATTCTGAGGCCAAGGAGGAGAGGGAACAAAACCCTAGGTGTCCCTCTCGCAAATCCCGGCCAAGACAGAGAAGATGCGGAGGAATTTGGGCCGCCGGAGGAAGAGGAGGCGAGATCTGAAGTTGCTGGCCCTAAAGAAGAGGACTGTCGGCCTGGAGAGAAGGGAAGGAGGCTGCTGCCTCTCTGGGATTTTGGAGGAGGCTGAGTGCCTGTTGGACAGAGGTGAGAGAAGGGTAGCTAGAGGAGGGAGAAGTTGCTGTCGGCTGCTTGGCAAGGAGGAGAAACTGGTTGCTAGGGTAAGGGGAAGAGGCGGAGGGGCAGGCGAGGTCGGCAGAGAGCAGGGAGAGTAGGAGAAGACAACATAAGTGGGAGGAGGAGGCACCGACGAGCAGCGAGGCGGAATTGGGAGGCAGAAACAGGAGTAGGCGGCAGGCGCGGGAGATGGAGGAATCACGGCTTGTGGGAGACGGGGCTGCGGCTTGCAGAAATCGGTAAATAGATGGGGGACTGTCTTGGTTTAATATAAAAGAACCCTAATTGGTTTATTACAAAACTGCCACTTTTATTTCTTTGATTAAAACACAGGTTGTTACAGTTTGTCTATTGAACTTGCTAACTTTTAGTCCTTATTAAATGCTTATATGCTTTGGATTATTTTAGTAAATAAATTGTTATATGCTGCTACACAACTCTGTTAGTATATTTTACAAGGGGGAAATCTATGCCTCTCATGTTAGACCTCACCGACACCAAGTCTTTAAAAATCTTCAGAGTTGACTATTGGATTCCTAAAATTTCATAGTGAGTGTTGATCAGATCCTTGATTGGCATTCTCTATCATTCTCTGTATTCAGTTTTGTCATGTTATTCAAACATACCGGAAGGTGAAATTTGCGATTAGGGCTTTTCTTGAGACAACCGTGACAGTTAAGCGTTGGTTATGTGAAACTGTGGTAGTAAACCCAGCGGTGTTTGAAGCATTGTGCCAACTTTTCCTTCCCAAATTCGCTTTATATGGTTAGGGCGCTCGCGACCGTTAAAACTTGACCATACCAGCTTGACTCTTGTGGTTTTTTGGCCTAAGTCGTCATTTTGGAAAAGTAGCATTCGTGACCACCTTATTCAAACAGTACCTGTGTTTAACATAACCACATTCACAATTGCCACCACTCTCGCTCTGCTAACATATATATGTCCGAAGTATGGCCCTTGATGTAGACATCTCAATGCGTTCATGTTCACGCAAGTCACACACATGATAGCAGTAGATTGTCAAACCAAGGATTTTCCAATCAGTTATGGTTTATTTGTATCTATATTTGGGCAAAATTAAAATCAGTTTTTGTTTACTTTTTCAGTCCTGTTCTGCAAACCTTTATTTGTCTGTAAATATGGTTCTTGGTCTCTTGTAAGCTTAGTTTTAATATTGAATGGATTTTCTTTAAACATGGAGGCAATATGGTGAAGGGGAGCAGTGGCGCACTGGCTGAGTTCGAGTCCTGGAAGCCGCCTCTTGCAAAAATGCATGGTAGGGTCTGCCTTCATTTCTCCCTTGTGGCGGGACCCTTCCGTGGACCCTCGCTGCGTGGGAATGCCTTTGAGAACAGGGGTGCCCTTTTTTTTAATGGAGGCAATATGGTCTCAAAATCTTTTATTGGAAAATGGGAATACTTCTTTAGACTAATAATCAATAGGAAGATCTCTTGTGTTGCTCCTCTGCTTAGTTTTGTGAGTGCTGGACAATTGGACTTCATCTAGAGGTATTTTTCTAGTAACCAGATGTTCAGTAGGGTGAGGGGGAAAGACCATGACTCTTATAATGGGATTTCTTAAGTGGCCTACCATTAAGTCATATATGGTGATCATTATGCAAGAATTATGATTAAATATAGGGCGCAATAGAGACAATGGATCCATATAGGTGACCCCACTGTGGTGGGATAAGTCTTGAGCGTTTTTGTTGATTAATATACAAGGAAGGAACTCCATGAGGGGTCACATTTTTGAGAAATTAAGGGTCCATTTCTCGAAAAGTTGAGGTCAAAGAATTTGAGAAGTAAAGGCCCATTTATAGGCCCATTTATAGGGAAAAATGATGTAAAGGTCCATTTATAGGCCCTTTTCTCTTTTCTCCTTTAGTCCCACATCCTTTGTATAGATTCTTTCTCCTTCTCTTCCCCTATATATTTGTATTCTCTCTTGTATTTTATACATGAAGAAGCATCTACAAGGTTTGCCCATTGTTTTCTACATGGTATCAAAGGGACCCGGTCTCTCCTTGCGGCTAGCACTCTGCTAACCGCCCGGTCTTCCCTTCCCACGCTAGGCGCGGTCTGGTTTTCTCCTAACAGACCGATCTTCTCCTCCCGTACAAGGCGCGGCCTTGTTTGTTTTCTACCCGCTACCCGCGGCTAGAAAATTCTACCCGCTTCTCTTCCCCTCCATTACTGTGGCCTCCACCCCTGCTTCCTTCTCCTTTTTATAGAATTCTCTTTGGCAAGTGGGGCCTTCTCCCACTTCCTTCTCCCGCGCGGTTTCTTCCCTACCCGTGCAGTTTATTCTCTACCCGCTGCGAGCTCCCCTTTTTTAGCTCGCGGTCTCCCGCTGCTTCTCTACTCGCGCAGTTTCTTCCCCTCCCGCTGCCCCACCCCCTACCCGCGCGGGTTTTCTTCCCTTCCCGCTGCTTCTCTACCCGCTGTGAACTCCGCATTTAGGTCGCGACATCTTCCCTTGCCACTGGTGTACTCATCGTGACCGTGCAGACTTCTCATTCGGCCTATTTCTTTGGTCCTCGCGCAACTTCTTCCTTGGGTCTCGAGCAACCTCCTCTTCGGTTAGTCGCTGCAACTTCCTTAACCGCTCCGAGCTTAGCATCTTGGTCGCGGCTTCTTGCTGTTGGTGTCTTATCGCCGAGACCGTGCGGCCTCTCCAGGTCGCTTCTCATGCCGACTTCAACTTTCTACCTGCTCCGTCTCTCTGGTCGCAGCATTTTCTGCTCTTGCCGCTGTCAGAGTATTGTGCGGTCTTCTCGCGCGGCTTGACTGCCGCCCTATCCTGCTCGCTGTCTGGTCTCCTGTTCTATCCGTGTGGGCTCTCTTTATCCGCTGCTCTTCTTCCCGCCGGTCTAGTCTTCTACCCGCTGGTGTGTTGACACTGAGATCGGGCAGCTTCCCTTCTCCACTCCACTTTCTTCAGGTTGCAGTTTGTCTCTTCTCGAGTGGCTTGTTCTCGCCGTTGTGGCTTGTTCTCGCCGCTGCTTCCTCTCGCTCCACTGCCTCCTTCTCGAACGGCTGCTCTGTCTCGCGCGGATTATAGCTTCTGCCTCCACCATTACGGATGATATTGCTGCGTTGTGTGCTCAACACCATCAGCTTCAAGAGGTGGTTCGTCGCTCCTCTGGCTCTGTGGCCTCGGTCTTTCAGGAAGGTATATCGTGCCTCTCACACAACTCTCACTGGATTGTGGACTCGGGTGCTACAAATCATCTCTCTTCGCAGCAGCCGCTCAAATACTTAGATATTGCTTACCCAGCACATCAACGTGGCCAATGGTGACAGAATCCCGGTTTCCGGCGCTGCTCATTTTACTCTTACTCCTCTCTCCTTATCCTCGGTTTTTCATGTTCCGCATTCTACTTTTAATCTCCTTTCTGTTAGCCATCTTACGCAAGACCTTGATTGCTATGTTACTTTCTCACGCTCTTCCTTTGTGTTGCAGGATCGACTAACGCAGAAGATACTTAGTAGAGGGCGACTGTCTAATGGGCTATATCTTCTTGATGTTCCTCCCACTGCTCTCACAACTGTCTCCACCACTGATTGACATTGTCGTCTTGGGCATGCCCCTCTTTCTATTCTCAAGAGAGCTCTTCCCACTGTCTCTTTTCAAGAGTTCTTTTGTGAATCATGTATGTTCGGCAAACAACATCGTGTCTCTTTTTCTCCTTCCTGTACCCGGAGCGATGCTCCTTTATCTTAGACCACTCTGATGTCTAGGGGCTCTATAAGGTCCCTAGTATTTTTGGGTATCGATATTTTGTTACCTTTGTTGATGATTACTCACGAGTAACCTGGTTGTATTTACTTTGTGATTGTATCGAACTCCCAACCACGTTCCGTACATTTCTTGCAGAAACTCATACTCAGTTATCTACCTGTGTCAAAATTCTTCGTACACACAATGCTCGAGAATATACTGGTCGCACCTTTTCCAATCTATGCACTGAGTTCGGTATTATATATCAGACTACATGTGTCTACACCCCTCTACAAAATGACATCGCAAAAAGAAAAATCTCCACCTCCTTGATGTGGCTAGATCTCTTATGATCCAAATGCAGGTTCCTCCCCTCTATTAGAACTTTGCAGTCTCTATTGTGTGCCACCTCATCAACCACATGCCTTCGTATGTCCTCGACTTTGTGACGCCCATTACTCTATTTTACTTATCCACGAATCTCTTCTCTCTCACACATTGTGTTTTTGGGTGTACCTATTATGTCCACCATCTTGGTCGTTCGAATGACAAGCTAGCCCCTCATGCTACCAAAGCTATGTTTGTTGGGTACTCCCGCACTCAGAAGAGGTATGTTTGCTTTAATCCTATAACTGGAAAGGTGGTTGTGTCTACTGATGTCTCTTTTCATGAAGACCAACCATATCACGCCAGTCCTTCTGATCCCCTTCTTCCTCCGTCGCTACCTCGCCCCATCATTCCTGTAACGTCTCTGCTTCCACCACTTCTCCCTACTTCTCTCCTTCCGATTCCTACACCACCAGTAACGTCTCCTCTGCTTCCGATTCCTACTCTGCTTCCGATTCCTACACCACCTGCTCCCTCCAAACCAGTCCCCTACAAACCTCCTATCATTGAAGTTTACACTCGTCGTCCTCCTCGACCAGCTGCCCAACAACAACTTCCCTCTACCAGTGTGATATCGCGACCTGTTGATCCGGCCTCCTCCTCGACGGCCCATCCCTTGGACAATTATGTGTCTCTACATCGACTCTATCCATCGCTTCTTACCTTTGCTCTCTCTCTCCCCTCTATCTCTATACCTAACTCTGTGCAGGAAGCTCTCCAGCATCCGACGTGGCGTGCTTCCATGGATGACAAAATGACTGCTCTGTGGGGTAACCACACTTGGGATCTTGTATCTCGTCCTCCTGACCACAGTTGTAAAGCTGCAAGTGGATCTTTACAATCAAACATGTCGCAGATGGGACAGTTGATCGCTTAAAGGCTTTGCTTGTGGCACGAGGTTTTACTCAACAGTATGGACTTGATTATGAGGAAACATTCTCCCCAGTCGCGAAATTAAATACGGTTTGGGTCTTGCTCTCCTTAGCTTTTCATCGCCACTGGCCCCTCCACCAGCTGGATGTCAAGAATGCCTTTTTGAATGACGACCTTCTTGAAACAGTCTATATGCAACAACCACCCAGATTTGAGACCACAGGGGAGTCTCGTGTTTGTTTATTTCGCAAATCCATTTATGGTCTCAAGCAGTCTCCACGGGCGTGGTTTGACAAATTCAGCAAGGCTGTTTGTGAGGTTGGCTTCAAACAAAGCTCGGCAGATTCCTCTCTCTTCACTTGTCAGCAATCAACGGAGACTATAATACTTCTGGTTTATGTGGACGACATTATGATCACTGGTGATGACTCTGTTGGGATACAACATGTTAAACAATATTTAAATTCTATCCTTCAAATCAAAGATCTGAGAAATCTTCAATTTTTTCTTGGTCTAGAGGTAGCACGACGACCTGATGGCCTTGACTTATCCAAGTGTAAGTATTGCGTTGACCTTTTGAAAGATGCTGGTCTCTCGGGTTGCAAACCAGCGGAAACCCCGATGGTAGTCAACCATAAGTTGTGTGCTCAGGGATCTGAGGCTGACTTTATACTTCCAAATCCAGAATACTATCGTCATCTTGTGGGAAAATAGATATACCTAACTGTTATGAGACCAGATATATCATTTGCGATTGAAGTGGTTAGTCGGTTTATGCATACCCCACAAGTTTCTCACCTTCAGGCAGAGGAACGGATTCTTAGATATCTGAAGACTGTTCCTGGGCAAGGACTTGTGTACAAGCCATCTTCCTCCCTTTCTCTTATTGCATACTCTGATGCGGACTATGCGGGCTCATTGGATGATCGACGTTCAACCACTGGTTTTTGTACTTTGGAGGAAATCTTATCACATGGCAGAGTAAGAAGCAGACGGTGGTTGCTTGCTCGTCTGCTGAGGCTGAGTACCGTGCAATGACAACCGTTACATCAGAACTAACCTGGCTAGAAAGTCTTCTAATGGATTTGAGAGTTAAATTGTCCTCACCATCAACGTTGTTGTGTGACAGTCAAGCGTGAGCCATGATCTGAAGGTCGGAGTTTGCCAAAGGATGAGGACACGTCGTGGAAAGAGGCAGCCAACATGATTTTAGCCATGGAAGAAGCGATGGGATCAACCATCGATGGGCCCGTCAGGATGAAATTTCGGGCACGAGATCTGCAAGGAAAATGTCGACGAAAAAAGCAGCGGGATGCGATGAAGAACATCGATGTCGTCGGTATTAGGAGCAGACACAGGGAGAAGACCTAGCCATTGACATTCCACGCATCGTAGATGTCGATTAGAACTAGCACTGGAGAGCAACAACACAGATCTACGTCGATGTTGACTGGAATCGCCGATGAAGCAGGAGCCCGCAGGTTAAGCCATGGATATCGATGCTGAGGTTGTTGATGGTGGAACAACGACGGGCTCAACATGAAGAGGGGACGGAGCCCTCCATCGCTGTTGTCATCAGGAGCTGGACAGAGCCTCGGCGAGGCCAGCTGAAGAGTAGATCGGCATAGCGGGAGCATCGATTCCCCACAGAAAGCCCCAAGGCTTATGCGAGCGGGCCCAATGGAGGTAACAAAAAGTCCTTTGATACCATGTTGAATGATGTAAAAGGAAATACTTGATGTTTTTATTCATCCCCCAAGGAGGCATTATATAGTACTTACACGAACTCTTAAAGTTAAAACTGCATTGTGGGACTAAACTCAAATACACTCAAAATTTTTAATAGACCGACATTGACTCTAAATTACCAACATAATTCAAGGCTATATAGCATATGAGGTCTATTAAAATTCTTGTTTCCTTTATGTTCATGTTATGTGTATGTGTATGTGCATGTATTGGACATTTATTTTTTCTGTAAATCAAGACTTCTTGCTTGGTAACTAACTAGGTTTCTTCTAAACCTAATAACATGGTATCAGAGCGGCCCAATAGGGCTCGTTGGTTCCGCACAACTCTCTTCCTCGATCGCTCCCTCTCTCTCTTTGTTGTTGACACACATCTTCGTCCCTGCCAATTCCACGGCCTCTCTCGGGACACACCAACATAGAGACCGTCTCTGATTATGACTAGGTAGGTTGCTTAGCTACGCAGAAGTCTACTTCATGATTCACTATTTTTATGGGTGGAAACCCGATCTCTTGAAAAAGTAAGAAGCAAACTACGGTTGCGAGATCTGGTGCATAAGTTGAGTATCATGCTATGTCTCATACTGTTGGTGAGAAAATGTGGACCAGATAGATGCTTCATGCGATAGGCTTTCTTGTTCAAGATTCCACTCAATTCTGGTGCGACCATCAGGTCGCGATATATATGGGCACTAATCCGATATTCTATCGAACACACAAAACATAATGAAATTGACTGTCACTTTGTTAGAGAGAAGTACGAAGATTTCATCTCTCCTTGCCATGTTAAAATTGGAGATCAAGTATGTACAACCCCGTATTCGCGAATAGAGAGCCCCAAAACAAGGCATGAGACTAGTATGCTTTTTAGCTTTTCAAGAGTTTGATACTCTGGTGGCCAATTTAGCTCAATCTTAATAATATACTAATAGGAAGTATTTGCCTCTCCCCGGCCCCTTGTACGGGGCGGGCCCGGTATGTGCTCGCCCTGCGCCCAGCTCGTCAGGCAAGCTCGCCCACCTCGTCAGGCCAGCTCGCCCACCTCGTCATGCCAGCTCGCCCAGCTTGACAGGCCAGCTCGTCAGGCCAGCTCGCCCAGCTCTCAGGCCAGCTCCCCCAGCTCGTCAGGCCAGCTCACCCAGCTCGTCAGGCCAGCTCGCCCAGCTCGTCAGGCCAGCTCGTCAGGCCAGCTCGTCAGGCCAGCTCGCCAGCTCTTCAGGCCAGCTCGTCAGGCCCACTCGTCAGGCCAGCTCGCCCAGCTCGTCAGGCCAGCTCGCCCAGCTCGTCAGCCTAGCTCGTCCATCTCGTCATCCCAGCTCGTCCGACCAGTTCGTTTTGCTTGTCAGCCCAGCTCGTTAGGCCAGCTCGCCCAGCTCGTCAGGCTAGCTCATCAGGCCAGCTTGCCCAGCTCGTCAGGCCAGCTCCCCCAGCTCGTCAGGCCAGCTCCTCAGGCCAGCTCGCCCAGCACGCCAGCCTTGGTCTCACCCAGGCCGCCAGCTCGGCCAGGCCGCCAGCTCGACCAGGCCGCCTAGCTCTCTCCAGCTTGAGGGTCTGCCCTTTTGCCCCTGGTGGGCTGCGAATAGCTGTTCAAAACAGCGGGATTTGGCTGTTGGCAGACCAACCCGGGGGCATTTCGGTAATTTTTGGGGCAGTGGAGATTGGTTATTTGCAGGTCATTCCCAGAAAACTATAAATAGGCCCTTAGGGGTGCCTTGGAGAGCAATACTTCTTCACTCTCTCTTCATTCTCCAAGACACCTAGCTCAACATTGGCTAGGGAGGGGGAGATCTCCAAGGTCTCCCGGGTGTGATGTGTGACCTCCACGCTAGAGCCGAGGGTCTGTTCTTAGTTTCATGAGCCTTTGGTCCGTGACATCCCCCCGAGTGCAGTAAGTGTGAGGTCAACCTTTCAAGGGACCCCGAACTCCACAGAGACCGATTTCTCGGTTTCAACATCTTGGTGCGGTGAGCGTGGAGAGTGACCAGCACAGAAGATCTCGGAAGAGTGTCATGGCTGGAGATCAGGAAGGTAGTGATGATCTCGGCGAGCTCCCCAACCCAGGACCCTTTGTGAGAAGAGAAGAGTTCATGACATTCATTCAAGGCATCATGGAGATGCTGCGAAGTATAGCTCCTCGAGGTAACTGCTCAACTCCCACCCCTCAGGACTTAACTCTCATGGGTCTTGGCAAGACTGCTCCCAGGGTTCTCGGCGAGCTGTCTCACAGGGACCTAGGCGAGATGACCCCAGCAGGGGGAGAAGGAAGTGCACCAAGAAGACGGCCCGGGAAGGAGAGGATGAGAGATGGGGTCGAGCGAGACCTCACCGTCCGGGAGTTGTTCTCCAGCCCGACGAGTGTCAGCCTTCCAGGCGAGCAGGTCACGCGAGTAGAGGTTGCGAGACCACCACTCAGGGGGTCACCCTTCAGCGAGCTAATCATCTCAGCTCCCGTTCCCGAGGGGTTCAGAGAGCCCGACATGGCTTACTATGTCGGGAAGGATGACCCCGTCCAGCACCTGCAGTGGTTTGAGGATGCCGTCTCCATCAGGCCGATGACGGATGCCTTCAAGTGTCGTCTCTTCGCGATCACGTTGAAGGACAAGACAAGAGGCTGGTTCCACCAACTCCCACCAAGATCAATTTATGGGTTTGAGGACTTGAGCCAGAGCTTTCAGCTTCGCTTCTCCACCTCCAAGAAGAGGAAGAAGAGTCCCGAGTCCATTTTCCTGATAAGGCAGGAGGCCGAGGAGTCGCTGGCCCATTATGTTGACAAGTTACAAGAAGAGATTCTTGATGTCCAGGAGATGCCGGGGTATGCCCTCCAGATGGCATTCACAGTGGGGTTGCGCGAGCGGTTCTTCAAGATGAGCCTGACCCGAAGAGCCACCCTTTCCTTCGAGGAGCTGATGGAAAGGGCGGCAGAGGAGATATCAACTGAGACGGTCAACCCGGCGTTTGTCAAGAAGTTGACAAGATTGACAGAGGCAGAGTCGAAGGAGCATGGGCTCGGGCATCAGGAGTGGAGAAGGAGAGAGGAGCAGAGAGCTCAGAGGTTCCAGGACCTCAGGAAGGTCCGGAGCCAGGTTGAGGCAGCAGGAAGGACCCGTTCAGGGTCCAGGAAGAGGACTCGTCCAAGATGAGGGGAACTTCCATGGAGGCCAAGGGAGGTTCAACTTCAAGAGACAAGCCCGTAGGCAGCTCCTACCCCCACCGCATCAAGGCATGGAGATAAGAAGAAGGGGAAGAGGTAACGGGAGAAATCACCCAACCCGTCGAAGGAGGGAAGGAAGAGTGTTGTCGTACTGTGACTTCCACCAAGTAGAGGGTCACGCCACAGCTACCTGCCCCGAATTCCTGGAAGTGAGAGAGGCCAGAGCCCCAGCCCAGTAACAGCCGCCTGTACGGATTGAAGTTCTACCCAGAGAAGGGGGAGATGACGTGTGTGAGGACCGGATCGACTTAGGATCCCGAGGAGGTATATGAGTGATCCACGGTGGAGTGAGGATTGAGGCCACTCAGATGGCAAGCCTCCATGTCATGTACCGACAGAGCGTCGCTTCAACATCCCAGACCCCGCCCCCAGAGGACATGATCACCTTCTCAATGAAAGACATGCCAAATCACGAGGATCCATTCTGCGATGCGCTGGTCATCCAGACATTCATCGAAGGCTACAACCGTCCTCCCAGATCTTGTTGACAACAGGAGCTCCGTCAACGTCGTTTTCAAGAAGGCGTTTGACGGGATGAAGGTGGAACCAAGGAGGGTTTTGGCATCTGACGGACCCCTGTTCGGATTTTCAGGGGAAAGGAAGGAGGTAGAAGGTGGAGTCAGACTCCAGGTGAAGTTGGGGGGGGGGAACTCAAGGAACTACCGGTTCGTCATTGTTGACGCCCCGAGCAGTTATAAAACCATCTTCGGAAGGCCCCTCATCAGCGCCTTCCGTTGTGTGCCATCGTCTTTCCACCAGTGTCTCAAGTTCAACTCAAGAGGGGTCCAAGTCTGATCAGGGGAGACCCCAGGATGGCAAGGCAGTGCTACGTCACGACTGTCAACACCATCTCCTGGCTAGCCAAGGCAGAAGAGATGGAGAAGATCATGGAGAGCCTGAGCAAGATAGAGGTATCAGAGGAGGCGTATGATGACCATCGTGCTCAAGTAGCCTAAGAGAGCCTTGCCTTTGAGAGCTCTTTTTCCTTATTCTTGTAATGAGCTCTACCCCTTGACAGCTGAGTCAGGGGTCATGTACCTAAAATTTCCCCTTTGATGATGTTGAATTAGTAAAGTTCGAATGACACGCCTAGTCCCACCCCCGAGAGAATCTCCTCATCCAGGCTCTCACTAGCAGGTTGGTTCGAATGTACCTCGGGGAGAGCAAGTACCACCCCGAGAGGATCTCCTCATCCAGCTCCCACTAGTGGTTTGGTCGAATGTGCCTCGGGGGAGCAAGTCCCACCCCCGAGAGGATCTCCTCATCCAGGCTCCCACTAGCTGGTTTGGTCGAATGTGCCTCGGGGAGAGCAAGTCCCACCCCCGAGAGGATCTCCTCATCCAGGCTCCCACTAGCTGGTTGGGTCGAATGTGCCTCGGGGAGAGGAAGTCTCACCCCCGAGGGATCTCCTCATCGAGGCTCCCACTAGCTAGTTGGGTCGAATGTGCCTCGGGGAGAGCAAGTCCCACCCCCGAGAGGATCTCCTCATCCAGGCTCCCACTAGCTGGTTGGGTCGAATGTGCCTCGGGGAGAGCAAGTTCCACCCCCGAGAGGATCTCCTCATACAGGCTCCCACTAGCTGGTTGGGTCGAATGTGCCTCGGGAGAGCAAGTCCCACCCCCGAGAGGATCTCCTCATTCAGGCTCCCACTAGCTGGTTTGGTCGAATGTGCCTCGGGGAGAGCAAGTCCCACCCCCGAGAGGATCTCCTCATCCAGGCTCCCACTAGCTGTTGGGTCGAATGTGCCTCGGGGAGAGGAAGTCCCACCCCCCGAGAGGATCTCCTCATGAGGCTCCCACTAGCTGGTTGGGTCGAATGTGCCTCGGGGAGAGCAAGTCCCCCCCCGAGAGGATCTCCTCACCCAGGCTCCCACTAGCTGGTTGGGTCGAATGTGCCTCGGGGAGAGCAAGTCCCACCCCCGAGAGGATCTCCTCATCCAGGCTCCCACTAGCTGGTTGGGTCGAATGTGCCTCGGGGAGAGCAAGTCCCCACCCCCGGATGATCTCCTCACCCAGGCTCTCACTAGCTGGTGGGTCGATGTGCCTCGGGGAGAGCAAGTCCCACCCCCGAGAGGATCTCCTCATCCAGACGCCCACTAGCTGGTTGAGTCGAATGTGCCTCGGGGAGAGCAAGTCCCACTCCCGAGAGGATCTCCTCATCCAGGCTCCCGCTAGCTGGTTGGGTCGAATGTGCCTCGGGGAGAACAAGTCCCACTCCCGAGAGGATCTCCTCATCCAGGCTCCCGCTAGCTGGTTGGGTCGAATGTGATCGGGGAGAGCAAGTCCCACCCCCGAGAGGATCTCCTCATGCAGGCTCTCACTCGCTGGTTGAGTCGAATGTGCCTCGGGGAGAGCAAGTCACACCCCCGAGAGGATCTCCTCTTCCAGGCTCTCACTAGATGGTTGGGTCGAATGTGTCTCGAGGAGAGCAAGTCCTACCCCCGAGACGATCTCCTCATCCAGGCTCTCACTACCTGGTTGGGTCGAATGTGCCTCGGCGGAGAATGTTTCTACCCCGAGGCCGTCTCGTCACTCGGGCTCTCATTAGCTGGCGTGACAGGTTGACCGCTCGGGGAGGCCAAGTGTTTTCTATCCCGAGAACCGTCTCGTCACCCAGGCTCCCATTAGCTGGCGTGACATGTTGACCCCTCGGGGAGGCCAAGTGTTTTCTACCCCGAGGACCATCTCGTCACCCAGGCTCCCATTAGCTGGCGTGACAGGTTGACCCCTCAGGGAGGCCAAGTGTTTTCTACCCCGAGGACCGTCTCGTCACTCAGGCTCCCATTAGCTGGCGTGACAGGTTGAACCCCTGGGAGGTCAAGTGTTTTCGGCTTCAAGAAGGCTATGCAGCGAATACGTTGGGTTGGATGTTTCTTTCTGAGCGTGAAACCCGCTCGAAAAGAGCGGAGATTGTGTACAACCCCGTATTCGCGAATAGAGAGTCCCAAAACAAGGCATGAGACTAGCTATGTATTTTTAAGCTTTTCAAGAGCTTTGACACTCTTGGTGGCCAATTTAGGCTCAATCTGCATAATATACTAATAAGAAGTATTTGCCTCCTTCCGACCCCTTGTACGGGGCGGGCCCGGTATGTGCTCGCCCTGCGCCAGCTCGTCAGGCCAGCTCGCCCAGCTCGTCAGGCCAGCTCGCCCAGCTCGTCAGGCCAGCTGGCCCAGCTCGTCAGGCCAGCTCGCCCAGCTCGACAGGCCATCTCGTCGGGCCATCTCGCCCAGTCGTCAGGCCCCTCCCCCAGCTCGTCAGGCCAGCTCGTCAGGCCAGCTCGCCCAGCTCGACAGGCCAGCTCGTCAGGCGATCTCGCCCAGCTCGTCAGGCCAGCTCCCCCAGCTCGTCAGGCCAGCTCGTCAGGCCAGCTCGCCCAGCTCTTCAGGCCAGCTCGCCCAACTCGTCAGGCCAGCTCGCCCAGCTCGTCAGGCCAACTCGCCCAGCTCGTTAGGCTAGCTCATCACGCCAGCTCGCCCAGCTCGTCAGCCCAGCTCGTCAGGCCAGCTCGCTCAGCTCGCCAGCCTTGATCTCGCCCAGGCCGCATAGCTCTCTCCAGCTTGAGAGTCTGCCCTTTTGCCCCTGGTGGGCTGCGAATAGCTGTTCAAAACAGCGAGATTTGGCTGTTGGCAGACCAACCCAGGGCATTTCTGTAATTTTTGGGGCAGCGGAGATTGGTTATTTGCAGGTCATTCCCAGAAAACTATAAATATGCCCTTAGGGGGTGTCTTGGAGACAATCACTTCTTCACACTCTCTTCATCCTCCAAGGCACCTAGCTCTGTATTGACTAGGGAGGGAGAGATCTCCTAGGTCTCCCGGGTGTGAGGTGAGACCTCCACGCTAGAGCCGAGGGTCTGTTCTTAGTTTCCTGAGCTTTTGGTCCGTGACATCCCCCGAGTGCAGTAAGTGTGAGGTCACCCCTTTCAAGGGACCCCGAACTCCACAGAGACCGATTTATCGGTTTCAACAAAGTCGCTAACACACCGGGGGATTACTCGTCCTAGAGCGAATTGTTTATGTAACAAGTTGTCTGGTTGTTACCCCTTTCCCAACTTGAGGGTGAGTGTTAGAATACCTATTAAGTGGATAAACCTCTATTGTTCCAATTAACTTTTTTTTCTATAAATTAAGACTTGTTGCCTCTTGCTAGGTTAATTAGCGAGTTTTCAAATTCGAGAAGCAAAAATTATGTTTGTAATAATAAGTTTAATTATCAATAACACATTATTTTGTCCGCATGGCAACAAAATATATTGAAGTTTACTACTTACTAATACGTAAAAAGGGGCAGCCCAGTGCACAAAGGCATCCCCGCGCAACGACTGTCCGGAGAAGGTTCCCACCACAAGTGTGAAATATAGGCAAGCTTACCCTGCATTTTTGCAAGAGGCCGCTTCCAGGACTCGAATCCATGACCTCAATATCACACGACAACACTTCAGCTGATGCGCCGAGGTTCCCCTTCTACTTACTAATACGTATTAAAGAGAAATTCAAGAATGAATTTTTTTTGCACTTCATATATGCCAAATGAAAGATTGGGCACACGATGTTCTTATTAAAAGTTCGTCATGACGAAGATTCTGAGAAATATACGGCATGCTTGAACGAAGACATCTATTTATCAACTTGAGGGGGCGTGCTAGCATTTTTCTCACAGATCATCCATCCATCCTGGGCCACTTGGATGGATTTTTTTTTTTAATTTAGTATTAATATCACTATATTTTATGTTTTTTTTATTTCCTTGTTTTAGATGTATATTGATATTATTATGTATGAATTAGGGATGATATCGAGTCGAGTTCGAGTGATTTTGACTCGGCTAGAAATCAAAATTTTCGACACGAACTCGGCTTGAAACCGACTCGAAATTGATTTCGAGTCGAGTCGGCTCGACTCGAAATGACTCGATTTCGAGTCGGCTCGAAATCAAATCGAGTCAGCTCGAAATCGAATTGGGTTGACTCGAAATTGAATAGTCGGCTTGAAATTGAGCAATTTTTCG